>OVAU01002546.1:0-12342 GCA_900406315.1 Biscutella laevigata subsp. laevigata
CGCTGTGATGGCGTTATTGAGGCAGCAGCACCCGAACCTTCTTGATACATTCTTCCACCCTTCGGCAGTGAACGCGCCTTCGGATCGGAACTTCGCTTTCCAAACCGCCAATCTCGATGCTGACGAAGAAGATCCCGAGAACGAGAACACCGACCCCTAGTTTTTTTTTCTATTAGTTAAAAACATTTTTTTAAACAATATTTATTAATTTTAATTTAATTTTAAAAATTATTTTTTATTTTTTAATTATATATATAATAAAATATAAACTAAATTTTAAATATTAATATTTATATTTATTTTCTACAACGCGGAGCGACTACTAAGCGACTCCATCATAAGCGACTACGTGAGCGACTACGTATAGAGCGACTACGTGACCGACTACGTATTGAGCGACTACGAGAGCTATTACATATTGTGCGACTACGAGAGCGACTACAAATAAGTGACTACAAAAGCGACTACATTTTGAGCGACTACTCTAGCGACTACGATTTAAGCGACTACAAGATCGACTATGTGCGACTACCTACCTAAGCGACAACGAGGCGACAACATTTAAAAGTCGCATCCCAGAGCGACCACATGAGCGACTACGTTGACTAGTCGCTCTTTACTACTACGCTTGTAGTCGTTCCTGAAGTCGCTTCAAAACACGACTTCTAACTGTCGTCGCCTCGTAGTCGCTAGTTAACGACTACACGTCGACCACCGGAATTAGCGACTAGATAATAGCGACTACGACTTTAACTCGCTTCGTAGTCGCTCATTGGCTAAGAGCGACTACGAAGCGACTAATATTGCAGNCTTCCAGATCTGAGGCCTTCTCGAGGTGGTTGGCAGCGCAGCGGCGGTTCTAGTTCTGGTGAAGAGTGGCGGCGGCGGCTCAAGTTAAAATTGTTTTAGGTTTAGGGTTTCCTTGTGGGCCTTGGACTTTGTCAGTTTTAATTTTTGTTTCGGGCTTAGGCCCTTGTAAGTTGGACCTGGTTTTTGACCTTCCTTTTTTTATAATGAAAGTCTTTAAAAAAAAAAAATTTATTTTACATAGCGTGATTAAATATTAAAATCATTATTAGGTTTCCAATGCCAGATCTCACCACATTTAATTTTCAAGATCTTTACTAATAAATCAAAACCTACCGAACTGAATTATCGGATATGGGATCCAATATTTTTATTTTTAAAAAATCATTTTAACCCATATGCTTTTTTCAGGCCGATATTATATAATATAAATTATGCATTAAAAAAAACCAAACATCATGAGTTTTGTGCATAAACAATGTGAAACCGCGTCGAGACTAAAATCACTATAAAGAGTTCACTCATCTACATTCACATAACAAAACAAAACCATCAAAAGATCAATTTAATAAAATAAATAAATCTAAATTTGTATTCAGACAACTTTCTTCCAAAGGTTTTTGTCTTTCTCTTATCTAAGTTCTTGTTTTGTTTTCAAGATTTATTATAAATAAATTTTTTTGTTTGTTATTCAACAGGCAAAATGGAAGATTCAACATTCCTGGATTTGATGATCGACACAGACGAATATCTAATCGATGACTGGGAATCCGATTTTCCAGTAACCGGAGAAACTACCAATCCGGGTTCTGGTACTGGATCCGGATCCGGGTTTGGATTGGTTATAGCGGAGAGACCAACAAAGCAAATGAGAGTAAACAAGAACAAAGTCAACTCAACATTATCTTCTCCTTCGTCTTCTTCATCTTCTTCAGGTTCACAAGTGATCTCTTTTGGATCTCCTGATGACACGAAGACTAAGGTGATAGAGACATCGTTGAACTTCTCAAACCAAGTGAAGATTATGGATCAGAACTTGATGTCTAAAAGAAAAGATTGTGGTAATGGTGGTAAAAGAGAACCACATCTATTGAAAGAACATGTTTTGGCTGAAAGAAAACGAAGACAAAAGCTTAATGAACGTTTGATTGCTCTCTCTGCTCTTCTTCCTGGTCTCAAAAAGGTCATTATCCTTGAACCATTTTTTTTTTTTTTCCGGTTTAAATTTTGATTATTTTTCTCTTATATAACTTTATTTTCTTATGCATTTAAGTTTTATATTTATTGCATAGTGCATAGGTTTCATTTTAAGTAATGTTTGTAGTTTTTACTATACAAATTAAAAAATATATATTTCTTTTATTTTTAGAAAATAACATATTATTTAAGAGTATAAATTATCATCTAGCTAATCGCTAATACAAAAATAAACTGAAAAATAGAAATGGATACAAATATAAAATATAATTAATTTTCATTTAGACTTAAATATTACTTATTATGAAATAGAGAGTATTATATTTCATAAATAAAATCCAAACTCAAACAAAAGAAAAAAGGTTTTATTTTTATTTACAATAAAGTTTGCATTTTCACTTTACAAATATATTTAAAATAAATACTTAAAGTTTATTATTTTTTTTTGGAAATGAGATAAGGTTTCTCTTTGTACTTTTAATTTCATGGGTCCATTACTCGTCAAATCTAGATGGTGACACATGTTCAATAACCTATCTTTGTTTTCTTTGTTGGTGTAGACTGATAAGGCAACTGTTCTTGAAGATGCAATAAAACACTTGAAACAACTTCAAGAACGAGTAAAGAAGCTTGAGGAAGAACGAGTTGGGCCCAAGAAAATGGACCAATCGGTTATATTAGTGCAGAGATCACAAGTTTATGTAGAAGATGATTCTTCATCTTATTCTTCAACTTGCTCTGTTGCTGCTTCTCCTCCTCCATCATCTTCTTTAGAAGAAGTTTCAATCTTGAAACAAACTATGCCTATGATTGAAGCTCGAGTTTCAGACAGAGATTTGCTGATTAGGATTCATTGTGAGAAGAACAAAGGTTGTCTGATTAAAATCTTGACTTGTTTGGAGAAGTTTTGTCTTGAAGTAGTCAATAACTTCAGTTTACCATTTGGAAGTTCAACTCTCGTTATCGCAATTCTCTCTAAGGTATTTCAAATATTTCTTCTCATATTTTGATTTTTTTTCTCATTATATTAAAATAAAAAACGATCTACAACAAGAAAAAAAATTAAAATTTCTAAAATATAATTAGATGAATCTTGTAATTTGGGATTATAAGGTCTATTATTATTTTTATTAGACCCAAAATCGGTTTTTTTTACCGATTTAGTAATACTATAGGAAAATCATCTTATGAGATATTTTCTACCTAATAAAACAATATTTTCTTATATGTTGATTTATTTATGCATATAAAATGTAATTTTATTTTCTAATGTTAATTTTTTGTTGTTGCAGATGAACAACAACTTTTCTCATCCAGTTGAAGAAGTGGTGAACAACATAAGACTTGCCTTAGCTGAATAGTATCTTTTTTGGGATTTAAAACGTGTGATTTGGTGTCAAATTTCAATCTAAACACTCGTTCTTTTATAAAATAAATTAGTATTGAGATAATAAAACCAAATAAGAGAGGAATGATCTATGGGATTTTGTCGTTTGTTGAGTGCAAAAGCTGTGGATTAGTCTATGTTTACCTAATGGTTGCTATATCATTGGTTTGATTCAATAATGATATATCGCTCAAGAGTTTTTAATTGGATTATGGTTAATTACTTTCTGATTAAGAGTACTTAATCTAATAAAGAAAAAAACAAAACTTGGCCTTCACAAGTTTTCATTGATCTAGTCAACACTTTTTCATTTGGATTGAGACTATTTTACTTTAAGAATTAGTGTGACAATTATGGACAAAAAGATATTAATCATGTTTTTGTTGTCTTGCAACTTGCAAGTATACAATTTTCCTAGAGATAATTATAAACAAAAAAGGGTTTATAGGACAAAGACATAAATTTTAATGGAGTCACTCTATTTGATAGATCAAGAAACATATAAAAAGTTAATTACTATATATATATATATATATATATATATATATATATATATAAAAGAAAGATTTAATCAGTTTATTTTAGGATAAATAGATAATTATAATTTTTAAAAATTAATTAAAAATTAGAAAATATAAAATTATTGATTTATAGCAATAAAAATAGTGAACTATAGCTTGACTCAGCTTAATTTTATTTTCAAAACTAATTTCTTTCATTTTAATAATAATATATTTTGTACAATTTATTAAAATATACCTAATTCATAATATTATTATAAAATACATTATATATTGCAAATTTTTATGGTTTATCAAATATCAGTTTTATGTAATAACCTGACTCTACTTCAAATTAAAATACAGTATAGTCCATAAACCAAAACTGAAGATATAGCATTGAAATTTTAATATTTCTAATTTTATTAGCTTTAAACGAATATCTATTTGAATATTTTCTGATTTATAGACATTTCAGTTTTTTTTTTGCTAAACTGAAGATATAGCATTAAAAATATTGACATCTTGTCCAGTCCTAAGTGACTACGGGGCTGTTGTTTGTACATTAATGCAAACGCATGAGTGTTTTGTCTTTTTTTATTTGTATTTGGATGTTGCATCTAGATACATATTTCAAATTTCTGGATATTTGAGATGCTGCATCTCAAATTTTTTGAAATCAAGTTTTCTAAAAAACGTGGGATTAGAGCTTTTAAAAAAACGGGATTGCGACTTTTCGCGACAAACGCGAGATTGCGACTTTTCGGAAAAAAAACGCGGGATTGCGACTTTTCGGGACAAACATGGGATTGCGACTTTTCGGGGAAAATGCGAGATTGCGGCTTTTTGGGAAAAACGCGGGATTGCGACTTTTCGGAAAAAACGTGGGATTGCGGCTTTTCGGGAAAAAATTGCGACTTTTTGAGAAAATTTCGGGATAGCCACTTTTTGAAAAATACGCGAGATTGCGGCTTTTCGGGGAAAAGATTATGACTTTTCGGGGAAAAGATTATGACTTTTCGGGACAAACGTGGGATTGCGGCTTTTCAGAAAAAACGCGGGATCGCGGATTTTCGAAAAAAACGCGGGATTGCGGCTTTTCGGGGACAACGCAAGATTGCGGCTTTTCAGGAAAAACGCGGGATTGCGACTTTTCGGGAAAAACACGGGATTGCGGCTTTTCGAGAAAAACGCGGAATTTCGGCTTTCGGAACAAACGTGGGATTGCGGCTTTTCGAGAAAACGCGGGATTTCAGCTTTTCAGAACAAACGTGGGATTGCGGCTTTTCGAGAAAAACGCGGGATTGCGGCTTTTCGGGATAAACGTGAGATTGCGGCTTTTCGAGAAAAACACGAGATTACGATTTTTTGAGAAAATTTTGGGCTAGCAACATTTTAAAAGTTACGTGTATTAACTTCGAGTTTTGTTTGTCAATGGAGTAATCGTCGGTTCTTGTTTCTTCGAAAATTTAATGTGAAACTAGTATCATGGTAGCAATTAATAATACCAGAAATGCTTTTTTTTTTTTTTTTCAACATGCCAGAAATGCATTTAAGAATGAAATAAATAATAATACCAGGATTGCATATATGAATGAATAAAAAATAGAAAGAATTGTTAAAATATACCACATTTACTTTGTGTTAGTGCAATTAGACTTTTAATTTTTATTTGTGTGAGATTAGACTTTATTTATGATATTAATCCGATTTTACCCTTGACTTAAATATGAATTTATAGTTTAATTTTCGTCATTTATTTTTAATCAATTAAATCAATAAACCAAAATAAAACATCTAATTAAAATTAAAAGTAAACCAAAATTAAAATTCCGGCACCTCAAAGCACAATTATCTGTGATTCTTCTTCTCCTCTTATCGCGGAGATATAAACATCTTAACGGAGACGAAGATTCAAAGAGAATCGAGAATCGCGATTAGTTTGTTTGCTTTCGTTTATTCGTTACGGTTACATAAATCTTGTTGGTGAAACGTAGAATTCTTTCTCCTCACCGATACGATGGTGTCGGACAATGAGATGGGTCTGTTGTTAGCTGTTTCTTAGAGCATATTCATAGGTTCCAGTTTCATTCTTAAGAAGAAAGGTCTCAAGCGTGCTACTGCTCATGGCACCCGTGCTGGTTCCTTCCCTTTTCTTTATTTAAAACATATTGTTTCCTCCATTTTAGATCCATGGTTCTAGGATTTGAATTTTTCTTGCTTGAATTTAGTGCAGGGATCGGAGGTTATACATATTTGTTCGAACCACTTTGGTGGGTAGGCTTGGTGACAAGTAATAACTCTCTCATCCCTTTTCAAGTAATATATCTCTTTTAGATTCTGAGTTTTTTTCTAAAAATCTGGATTTGCAACAAAAACTCAGTGACTTTGGGAGAAATTGCCAACTTTGTGGCTTATGTCTATGCACCGGCTGTACTTGTTACTCCTCTCGGTGCATTAAGTATAATAATCAGGTATCTATATATATACAATGACATTTCTTTTGCTTATTCCCTTACCTCTTCTCTGCCTAATTAGCCTCTCATTCTTCCCTCTTACGTTTCCTAGTGCTGTTTTGGCACATTTCCTGTTAAACGGAAACTTAACAAAATGGGAGTTTGGGGATGCGTTTGCTGCATAGTCGGCTATGTTATGATCGTCATACACGCACGTCAGGAGCGGAATCCTAATTCTGTTATAGAAATTTGGAAACTTGCAATGAAACCATGTTGGTTGCTCTCTCTCTTATCTACTCATTTGTCTGTTTTTGTTTACTTGCCTTCTCATTAACTTATTTCCTTCAATCTTGTGTGTTTTGTTACGATACAACTTTTCTAATTTACGTAGCTACATCAATCTCGATTGTCCTGGCATTGATTCTGTACTGTGAAACTTGTGGAGAAAAAGTTGGAATTATGCACCTGCTTTGGCAGCCAATGACCAAAAGCCTCTCCTAGATCCGAACCGAGAGGGAGAGAAGGTCGGTGTCTTTTTGAGATTATTCTTACTGATAACGCCTTGTGGGAGTAAGGTTTGACCTCAATCTCTTTAGAAAATATTCAGATTCTTCATTACCTGGAAACAGTGCGGCCTCATGAGCTTCTTAAGCAAATGGTCTGCACAGCATTCAGAGGATCAGCCGACACCTTGAACCAGACAAAGATCGGAGACATGAGACAAATGACCTCTAAATTCGAGGAACTCTATCGCACCATGAAATTTACTTTGGGGGCTTTACAATCCCTTTGAACCATCTTCTGCTTTGAGCCTTTGACCGCTCTTGTCTCTATGTAACAATAATAAACCATCTCACTGCCCTTATATCATTTGATTCATTATAGTTATCATCTTTGTAATATCTTGAATCCTTTTAACAAAGTCATTTCCAAATGATGGAACAGTACGCAGAATTCATCACATGCATACATCAAAAGTTTTTAAGAGTATTTTAGACATACACTCTCAACTTAGAAGGGTTTTTCCCATCAAGGCCACCAACAATTGATATACTTTACAATATAATAGAAGTATTTAAGTTGAACTAGTTACAATGGTCGATGGATTTGCGACCGTATAATCAAACCGATCCAATTCGAGGGAAGGTAGCTCATTTTTATATTAAACCAACTTCATTACTTCATTACATACCATAACCTTCTGCAACCATTGTTCTGATATCTTCAAGAATGTTACTCGAATCCAAATAAAGTCCTCTAGCACATTTTGTGCTATCCACAACAAATTTCCGTTTAATATTTTGCTTGAATCACACACCGCATACCACATAGAAATGTCATTGTTTCATCTGTAGTGTAAAAACCAAACAATCAGAACTTGTTAGTCAAGAGAAAACTAGTCACTGATGTACAATTATACTTACGTACAAGAGATAGAACACGTGTTATGGATCCGGAAAAGTGTTCTGAACGTACTCTGGATCCAGATGAAGTTAGATGTAATTAACAAAGCAATCCAAAACACGTTTTCTTTATCCGAAAAACGTGTTCTAGATGTACTCTGGATCCAGAAGAAGTTAGAGATAATTAACAAAGCAATCCAGAACACGTTTTCTGGATCAGGAATACGTGTTCTGGATGTACTCTGGATCCAGAAGAAGTTAGAGGTAATTAACAAAGCAATCCAGAACACGTTTTCTGGATCCGGAAAACGTGTTCTGGATCCAGAAGAAGTTAGAGGTAATTAACAAAGCAATCCAAAACACGTTTTCTAGATCCGGAAAATGTGTTCTGGATCGAGAAGAAGTTAGAGGTAATTATCAAAGCAATCCAGAACACGTTTTCTGGATCCGGAAAACGTGTTCCGGATGTACTCTGGATCCAGAAGAAGTTAACGATAATTAACAAAGCAATCCAGAACACGTTTTCTGGATCCGGAAATTAATACATCTCAAAAAATTCATTAAGGATAATTTAGTCATATTATAACCAAATTATGTCAAAGGTCTAGTTACATACATAGGGAAAATCTGGCCTATTTTAACAATTTTCCCTATAAAATATTTATATATTACTATGATAGTGATCCAGAAAATGTGTTTACCGACGGCGACAAAATCTCATTAAATTTATTTCCAATCTTATTATACTAATCTCTATAGTATTATTTAAGAATCACTTTTAATAAAATAACCTTTAAATAAGTAAAATATTACATGATATACCATTATAAAATAATAATTTAAAGAACAAAATAAAATATTCATTAAGAATAAAATTGGAAATCTATGTAATTTTCATTAAGGGTAAAACAGGAAATATATGTATAATTTTTTTATTGTAAATTAAATATTTTCTCACAATATATTATATCAAAACGAAATTTCAATATATTTTTAATTTAAAAACAAAATTTAAACAACTTGTAATTAAAACGAATTTTAATAATCAAATTATTTTAATATTAGATTTATCCCTTTCAACAAGATCTTAATTTATCTCTCCTTTTAAATTTCACAATATTTACTTTATACTTTTTTGTATAGTATATAGTATAATTATTATAATTTAAATATAACTTTTAGTATATGATAATAATGTTCTACATAATTTTATCTTTTCATATATATATATATATATATATATATATTATTAATATTTTTAACTTACATCTATATTGAATATAACTTATTATATCCTAAATTATACATATCTATTTTTTTGTCATCACATATCTATTATGAAAAAATACAAACACATTTTTTATCCAATACATAGTATAATTTAAGTAATATAAATATAAGTTTAAGTATATAATAAATATGCTATACATAATTTTATCTTCTTATATATATATATATATTATATATATTATATATTTTACATATCAACAATATTATTTTAGAATCACTTTAATGAATAAAAACTAATATCATTAAAAATAATATTATATGTCATTCGAAAAATTAATTTAAAGAACAAAATTAATAACTTTGGATAAAAATGAAATTAATATAATATAAATTGATAATTGGAGATTTTATCAAAATAAATCTAATAAATTTTAAATAGATATAAATAATATATATATATATATATAAACTTTTCTCTAGATAAATAAAAAAAAACAAATACACTAATATTTTAATATTTTTAAAAGTATATAAATTCAAATAAATTTTCTAAATTTTCCTAAAAAAACTAAAATATAATTTAAATATAAATTGAACTTTATTATAATTTTTTTCAAGATATATATATATATATATATATATCTTACAAAAATATAATAACAAATAAATATTATCTTATATAAAGTTTCAGTTTGGAATTTTTTCAAGACAAATATAATAAAATATAATTCGAGATTTTCTTATTATAAAATTTGTACATAAAAATCTAATAAATATAACAGTAAATGGAATATATTAATATTGGATTTCTATTTTTAGCTAGAAACATGTTTTTAAACAACTTTTATAAAAAAATCAGTTAAAATTTTATTTCAATACAATGGTCAAGCAGATTAATCAACGGATAAAATCATGATCCAAATTCAATATATAACTAATATTATTATTCTTTTCAAAATAAAACATTATAAAATTAAATAAATTTAATTAAACAAATTTACAAACTATTATTCATTAATAATTATTTGTCACACATTTAATTTTAAAATATAGTTTTCTATAAAATTAAAATATTGTAATATTATAATTTAAAAACGTATCATCTTATATACGAGTACAATTCTAGTTAAAAATAAATAAGAAGTTACAACAATCATAAGAGTGAAACACATCGGTTAGAAGTGGAAAAATACTACTCAAAAGTAAAAAAAATATCATTCGAAGATAGAAAGACATTGTGAAACATGATGTGAATTTACGTATATCAACCAAACATTCACTATATTTCGTAATCTTCAGACTATGTGTTTTTTTTTTTTTGTTCAGTCAGTTATGGGTTGGATTACACTCGCAAAAACCCTTCACAATTTTCTGGTAATATCTGCGAGTCCGAAGAAACTTCATACTTCAATAGCGTTCCTTGACTTAGGCTATTTCCGAATGGAATTCACTTTGGATGGATCCACCACAAATCTTTTATCTGAAATGACATGTCTGAGAAACCTAATGCTACATTGCCAAAAGTTGCATTTGTTTAACTTTGCAAACCGCTTTTGGCCCCTTAGTCGTTCCAACACATCCCTTACATGATCATGGTGATTATCACGATCCTTCGAATAGACAAGTATGTCATCAATGAAGATGATAACGAACTCGCCTAAGAAATCTTGGAATATCCCATTCATCATTTTCATAAAGGTTGTCGACGCATTGGTTAGTCTGAATGGCATGACTACGAATTCGTAGTGCACATACCTAGTTCGAAACGCTGTATTTCGAACATCCACTAGATCTCGGGATTTGATGATAACCGAAGCCAAGTCGATCTTGGAGAACCAAGCCACACCCTTTAGTTATTTTAACAACTCGTTTATCTGAGGTAACATGTTCTTATTCTTCACAGTTACCCGATTCATCCCCCGATAGTCGATACACAAACAAAAACTTTCGTCCTTCGTCTTCACGAAGAGTACTAGGGCTCCCCAAAGTGAACTACTAGGTCGTATGAACCCCTTTTCCAACAAATCTTTGAGTTTTTTCTTTAGCTCGGTCATTTCTACTGAAGCCATTTGATAAGGCGCTTTGGACAAGGGAATAGTCTCGGGTTCTAGTTCGATTGTGAATGGATCCGACCGACCGGGTGGAAAACCCGACAAGGTCCTGTACACATCTTCAAACTCTCGAGCCACCGGAATCTCTCCAATGTCTGCATCTTTCTCGGCTTCACTTGTGGTGATTGTGGCCAAGTAAGCCTCACAACCTTTTGCCAACATCTGTTATGCCTGGATTGCCGACACCACTAAGCTTCTCGAAGTCAACTTAATTCCTTGGAACTTGATCGATGCACTTCCACTCTCGAATCGCACACACCCTCGATGACAATCCAAAGTGACCCGATTCTTTCCCAACCAGTCCATACCTAAGATCACTTCGTGATTCTTTAGAGGGACAATTATTAGATCGACAAGCATACTCATGTATTTATCATTACCAGGATATTTCATTTTAGGCCTAGCGAATGCATAACTTGCCCACTGGCTGCATTCACTATCCCAAAATCATACCCTGGTTTCGTTTGGAAATTTCCTTTTTCCACGATATGCGGACTCACAAAGCTATGCGTAGCCCCGGAGTCGAACAAGGTGTTTACTTTCACCCCACTGATACTTAGGTCCTTACAATTTACTAGTAGGCTAATTATCTACCCATTTCTATGTTTCATGTAATGCATCTTTCTGATTGAAATAGTTGGGCCTAGTGACGTACCAGTGATCGGTTAAAAGTTACTGGCCTCGCCATTTTTCTTCGTTAATTCATATACCCACAATGCCATGGTTTGCCTCTTTTCCCGAGCCATCCTGTCTATATACGCGTGGTTCTTGCCTTGCTCGCCCACTTGTAACTTTGGGAAATCCCGCTTGATGTGCCCCGTTTTTCCACAGTGGTAGAAAGGCCTTGCATCATCACTCGTCACATTTCCTAGCTCTTGGTCCTTTCCAAGACAATCTCGAATCGAATGATCCTTATTACCACATCTCAGACAGGCTCCCATGGCCTTCCAGCATCCACTTGTGTGCATTTTTCCGCACTTCAAGCACACATAAAGATTATTCGAGGATCTTTGACCCTCATCGTATTGATCACATTTCCTCTTCTTCTCACTTGGCTTACTAGCCGAAGAAGGGCATGTACTCGTACTTTGTGCTCTTCGGCAAAGTTGGCTTCCAACAATGCCACTCTTTCCACCAACTCCGAGACAGTGCTAAAGGTTTGAACTGAGCAGTGGGTGCGGAGTTCCACCCTTAGGCCACAAAGGAATCAACCCAATGGGTAATGATTCCTATACCCGAAAAACCCGAACC
>OVAU01002547.1:0-12342 GCA_900406315.1 Biscutella laevigata subsp. laevigata
TCTTAGATCGTATCACCTCTTTCGTTTACAGCAGAGAGTTTGAGACTGAGAAATGTGAAGGAATTTGCATCATCTATTGGAAACTTAAAAGTTGATTATTGCTCTATAACGAGTATTGCCATTTATAACAACAATTAAAGCAAAAACAAATAAATAGATAAAAACATCCAAAGAAAGTAAAACAAATACATTGAAAATGTTCATGTAGCAGGTTTTGCTGATAGTAGGGCCTTAGGGAGAATATAGTTTTTTTTACATCATCCTTCGCCTCTGAAAAATACAAGTCATACTACAGAATACTCTATCTTGGGTCTTGAAAACCAAGTTGTACATACAACGACTTTTACATGTGTCACACACTAGTCTAGAGTTTCCATTGTTACATCCAATCTCAACTTCTTCATTATCTATTTTGATGATATGGTTTGGCTTCATGTAGTGGATCGTCTTTCCCAATAAACATGTAACATGAAGAGTGACGCTACAAGAGTTACATGTGTAGAACCACTTTGTTGCATCTAGCTCCGTTTCACATATCTCGCACCAATATTTGACATTTGTTGTCTTTTCTTCTCCATAGCAAAGAGTGAGTGGATGTCTATCGTGCTTGTAGTGAGCCTCACAAGGCAAAGTAGCACATTTGAGACACAAAAATGCATTGCATTTAATACATTCTATGGATTTAGAACAATGTGGTTCGCGATAAGACTGCAAACCCATGCATTTACCTTCGGTGAGATTAAAGAAGAGAGGGTGATCACGTGGATGGCAGTCGTGGATTGACGGATCTATAAGTGAAGCGCACCTTGCATCAAGTCTAAAAAAACAGTCTTCTTCGCTGCATTGGTACAAGAAACCACAACCAAATCGATGACAACCATCACATCTGAAGACACCTCTACTGGGATATTTAGCAGAGAATGGAGGGAAGAGGGTGAGTGGGTGTTTGTGTAGGGGATGGTGTTTTATGCGAGGAAGGGAGGCACATTCTTCATGGAGAACAAAATCACATTTGATGCAGCAATAAAAACGATCTGAAACTGTTATCTGAAGGGTGCAAGCTTGACAAAACTTGTTGTCATGATATCCGTTTCCATGAATCTTTAGATGGTGATGCTCATGACTGAAATGTTGTATTGTCTCTTCATCAATCCTCACGAATGGATCAATAACTTCCTCTTCTTCTTCAGGCACTCCTTCAAGATCTTTCCCATCCCACACTTGATCTCTTGTTGCACACTTTGAATGGACAGCATAGTGGCATCCCTTATTGCAAGTGTACTGTCCATAACTGACGTCAACAGGTTTGCGACAAACTCCACAAGAGAAATCACCAGGAGGAACAATAGAGGAAGTGTGAGAGAGACGGTGAGGGTGACGGGTGATCTTAATGACACGAGGTAAGTAGATACATTCTCTGTGAACCATGTAGTTACAGAGTAGACAAGAGTAAACATGATCCAAGAAACCGTCAAGAGAGAAGCCACAAGCATCACAAGGCAAAGGGAGATTTCTAGGAAAGAGGGTAAGAGTGTGCTCATGGGTTTTTAGGTTTTCAATAGTGAGAAGTGGTATATCCACCGCACAATAAAAGTGTAGGCTAAGATTGCATATAGAACAATGGTAGTATGGTTCTACATTGCCTAGGTTTTTCCGACAAGATTTGCATTTTTGTCTATTTTCATCTGAACCATAGTCTTCATGTTCTATTCGATCGAAGTCATAAGTGTCTGAATCAGAGGATGACGAATCCCAATCAATCGGGGTACTAGAGATATCAGTTTCAGGATCCAAGACAATGAGGGTGAGAGAGTGGAGGAAGTGAAAAGGGTGTTTGATTTCCGAAGGAATCAAGTGACAACCTCTGTGAAATTCCAAATTACAAGTAGCACAATAGTAATAGTACCTCTTTTTCTCCAAGTGTTGAACGCCTTTGCAGTGGAAGCAGACAGAGAGTGGAGGATCGTATCGTCGGCAAAGTTTGTGAGGGTTTGCTGGATCTGATAGACGGCATTGGGGCGTGGGACTAAGAAGACGATTACTTAGTTCCATGGGGGATTTTGTAAGAAAGAACGATGGAGCAAATGAATAATCAACTTTCGATGTCTCTTGTTATGATCCACAACTTGCAAACACTTTAAATTGGGGTTTCACATTACCATGTCAACATTATCAGTAATGTCTCAACATTATTGCTTGTCCTTTTTTCAAATTTGTCCATGTATTGTAGCTGTACACCATTTAAACCTTCCAACTACTAAAATATCTTTTAAAAAGGAATTGATCCAACATTTATTAGGCGGCAAACGACAAGGCCACTAAATCCAATGGATACACCACCGCAAATACCAATCTCTCGAATTTCATTGAATTCAGATTCAATGCTCAACAATATGAGAGACTATCCCAAACGTCATCCATAAATTTACCTACACAAATTAAATACTCCCTCTGTTCCCAATATGTAGCATTTTCTACCATTTTAATTTTGTTCCAAATTATAAGATTTTCACATATATCAATGTAAGTATTAAATTTTATTTCACTAAATACTGAATTGACCAACCAATAACATTCTACTAATAAATTTTTATTTTCTTTTAAACTACTTTTTATTTTTTATTAATTTTTATTAATGATTTTTTTGTGTACAAAATTAATTTCTTAAAAATTGTGCATTCACCTAGAAAATTCTATATTTTGGAATAGAGGGAGTAATATCTAACTAGAATCGTGACCTAAGTCATGCGTGAAATTGAAATATTTATATTTTTTATATTTTAACATTTTTTAATAAATATTAAATCGAAATAATTTTTTTTATAAATAGAAATATTTATTATTTACTAATTTGGTTCAACTTGGATACCGATTAAATCAAGCTTTCGACTTATAGTTCAACATTCTAAGCATATTAGCTTGTTATAAAGTTGCTCATATTCTTTTATTATTTTCTTAGTCGATGTGAGAATTTTTAAAAATATGATTTTCTTTATAAGTTGAGTATTTCATATATGCTTTGAAAAATTGGAAACACATTTTTTAATTTAACTTTTTTAAAAATCTTAAATTAGACCATTTTATTGGTAACTTAACAATTACATTAGACACATATAGATATCTACATTATTATTAACACATGTATATCAACCAACCAATAAAAATACAAATGAATATTTAAAATCAAATAATATTTTAACATCTTATCTATCAACCCTAAATATTGAATTTATAATCAAAACTAAAACATATTCGTTTTAAACTAATTTCAATTCTAATGATATTAATCAAGTAGATATTATTCAATATCACATATAATTAGTTTCAAACCAATTTTAAATTTTAATTTCAAACAATAGGTTAATTCAAACAATATTTTAATGTTATTTTCAAAGTTATAAATACTTGCACCTAGTATGGGTTCAACTCTAGTTCTTCATTAGAATAGATTATGAGAGACTATGTTGACAAAAAAATATGAGAGACTATATGATATTTTGTTATTTTTAGGAATTATTTATTTATTTTCCAAATATAAAAATCATAGTGAATTATTCACTAAACTTTGTACAAATCCGGTCTTAGATATCTGTTAATATTCAGATTGAAACGATGATCAAATCAAATATTTGGTAAAAACGAAAAGGATCATAATTAATACGAATTTTCTAGATATTTGTTTCGTACTCAAGCCTAATTGCAGCAAATTTCTATGATAGTTTCCGTAAAGTACGAAATTAATACTTAACTTGTTTAGCAAGTACACTTACGTATGTAACATACAGAAGGAAGTAGATAAATTAGCATTTTATATCGCTCACTAATTTATGCTTCAAGAATCCATCATCATGCCTATGTTTAAGCTCACTCTCTAACCTTCCATTAGTTTCCGATACTCTCTCCTCAAGCCAGTTAATGATATCACTAAACACAATGTCTGAATTTTCAGGAGTTTCTCCATATAACAAAGCATGCCACATGTTAGGATAAAGCTTGAATGTTTTGTCCGAACTCAAAGCCACTTCGTATAGCATTTTGCTTACACTTTTGTCCGTTACTCTATCATCTTCTCCGTGAAGAACAATGAAAGCAATCGATACCTAGTTCCAAACCCATAGTTAATAACTAATTTAAACATCACGTTCTTCAAAGATGTATATTTAGGGGTGGGAGTCCTGGTCTGTCCGGTTCAATTTGGATCTAGGTTTCCTGAGTCATGCTTAGAGGATTCATTCAAATAATTTATCTAGGCCCCCTTAAAGGAATCAAAATATGTTCAGATCTGGTTCAAGTCAAAATTATATATATTACCCTGAACAAAACCTACAAAATTAGTTCAAACTGATGAATTTTGGATAAAAATAAAAAAATTGTTTAATTTTTGTAAATATAACTAAAAGATATTCAAATATTAAGTATTTTAGATATTTTTATTATTTGAGTGTAAAAATAACTAATTCTAGTTATATTTTTGAATATTATAATATAAATGTAATTTATATATTAACTGTAATTTATATATCAATGTATTTTAGGTAATGCGGGTACCTATTCGGTTTTTGGTTTAATTTATGTTCGGTTCCGATTTTTCGGGTATAAAAATCTATTATCCATAAGTAATTATGAAAAATTCGATTTGGTTTGATACTTCGTTATTTGGGTGGATCCCGCTTCGATTATTCGGATCTGACTATTTTATCCAACTCTAACTATGATGTATAATTAACAAAATTAGAACCTGATCAAGATTCTTCTCGAGATCCAAGCTAACCAACAAGAGTTGGTATGCGGTTTTGAGACGAGGCCTGTCTTTGTAGTAATACTTATTCTCCCTCACCTATAAAAATATATATTTGAGTAATAATAAATTTATAACATAAGTAAAAACTTAGACTTCTTGAATCATAATCATTATTCACCTGATTTCTGATGTGTGGTTCTTTAATTGCAATGTCAATAATATCGTTTCCTGGAACTATTTTCCACGTTGGAATAAACAAACATAGCTTTATGAGGATTGAGATTACTACTGGATGTGGCTTTACATCTTCTGCTAACTGTAATTAGCAAAATTCATTGTATTAGATTGGAATAGAAAAAGTTGACAAAAAAAAAAGATGGGAATAGAAATTGCAACTTTAGAATATATTTTTATGTTACTTGATTCACAAGCTAAATTATGATTCGTTCTTTACAAAAAAGCATTAAAATCTGATTATTCTCTACTAAATTATATTCAAATATATATTTTTCCAAAATATCTAAAACAATATACTACTAGATTTTGGGTTATTTTTCATTAATACTTAAATATAAGATTATATTGTAAAAATTTAAATAAGTGATAATCTTCGGTTATAATATTTAAATTTATTCGTACAATTTTAGTATTTATATAAAATATTTTATTTTGAATTATCTATATATACATAATTTTATATATTTTATTTATAGGGTATAAAATATATAGAGATAAAATATTTAGTAAAAAATAATTTATTTTAATAATTATTTTAAAAATCGATTTAGTCCATAGTATTTATAATAATTATCGATCTATTTTTTATAGTATGTCCAACTTTTTATTTTATATAGTTTTCAATTTTTAGTATAGAAAATATTTTTTTAGCGCAAACATATTTATTTATACAATTTATTCATGTCATATAATTACATAATTAGTCATAGTTGGACTTTATCTTAAATATAATATTTGTATGATAAAACAATTTTCTATAAGATAAAATAAAAATAAATGAAGATAACATCATGAAAAAATGTGATATATTTTATTAAGAAAAGTGGGATTTTTTAACGATTATTTTATTAAATATTTTATATTGATTTTAAAAAATCTTTTTTATTCAATGGAATTTATTAAAAAATAATTAAAATTATTATAACCTACAATATCTAATGAAAAATCAAAATTAGATACCCCAATTTAATTCATATATTCAAAATGAAATATTTAAATATTTTCTTTCTATTTTAAATATAAATAGTTAAATTATTATAATCAATCTAGATAAAAAATGGTAAAATTCGGATGCTGAATAAATCTAAGTTCAGACTTGTCATTCAGCATTCAAAACATATTTATTTATTAATAAGATTAATAAAAATATCTAAACAACTAAAAAAGATGAATATGCCAAAAAAAATATTCTATAAATTTATAATATAGATTTTTATTCTTTAAATGATTATCAAGAATTTTTTTTTAGAATTTACGTTATTTATGAATTGTATTCATGTGATTACAAATGATTATTTTGTAAAAAAAAATCTGATAAATAGTTAATAATATAATTGTTTGAAATTCAAAAATTTAATATTTGAAGAAAAATCTAAAAAATAAAAAAATGTGAATTATACCAAGAATAATTATATGAAAGAATATTGTTCTAAAAATACTCATTAGGTATATTATATCTAATTTTAATATTAAAAAAGTGTTGATAATCACGTGTAGACATACATGTAGTTAGAAAATATATGATTTAATTTATCAAGATATCCTCTTATATATTAAAATTAAATAAAATTATATATCTTAAATGTATATAATTATTAATAATTTGGTCCATTACAATTAAATCCGTGCATAGCACGGGTACTAACCTAGCTCATTCGATATATCATAATTAATTTTAATATTTGGAAAAAAATAACTATAACTACTTAGAGTAAATCTTGTGGTAATTATGTATAAAAATAATATGATTAAAAATATATATGATTTAAGTTGCTAATGAAATAGTCTATTATAACTTTTTTTAAATAGATTTACTCTGTTTTAATAAATAGATAAGAGATTTTCATATGTACCAACATAAGAACAAAAGCAAAAATAAAATTTTTACAATCATTTTTGGTTTACTAATATCATATCTTTAAAAATAAAATACAAATAAAGATCTAGGTATTGAATATTTGTTAATTTTTCAGCAAAAAGAAACCACAAAATAATGTATGAACTAGGCATGACAATCTTGAAATTCCAACCAATCAAAAGGAAAACCAAAATATGTTGGTTTGATTCGCCAAGATTAATATTAAATCAAAATTGAAAATAAATTAAATTACCGATTTATAAAAATATATTTCAATCGAATAAATTAAAATTATCTAATTGAACCAAAACTTTAATGAATTTCGGTGAAATTTTAAATAATTGAATAAATCGAACAAAACCAAATCAAATTTAGCAATTCAATTTGATAATCCTTTAATTATCTGAATTACGCGATAAGATCGACCTAATTTGACTCCTAATATGAACTATATAAACTAGTATATTAGAGATAGTGATTACTATTTGTTTGTATTATTTAATGGCAGATATTATTAATAAAATAAGTGGAAAATTTTCAGTAGGAAATTCTGGCTATTTTTCTTCTTTAGAATATTTTTTACATAATTTTTGTTTAACAATACAAGACTAAAATAAACACCAAAATATTTAAAAAAAAAAAAAAACCAAAAAAGATAAAATGACAAACCTTACACATAGGTGCGACCAAAACGGCACCGTCCCAGAAATGAGGCTTCTTTCTAGCTAAGAGCAAAACAACTGCTCCTCCCATGGATTCTCCAAGTAGAAACCTCATCTTCCCTTTATTCTCTTCCTTCTCTTCAAATCAACCAATTACCATTTTATTTCTCTTTACAAGAATGGTTTTGTTTTAGTAAATTAATGAAAATCTAAAAGTTACCACAAATTGTAGAGTAATGAATAGAGACATCATCAACAAGATCATCAAAGTTATTGATGTAACCACTTAATCCCTCTGATTTGCCATGTCCTTCATAGTCCATTCCATAAACTGCAAAACCAGCCTTTGCTAGTCTCGTTGCAGTGCCTGATTAATCATGTTTTGTTGCTGAGTATACCAAATCCATTTGAATTAAGCTTACGATCCATTATTGATTGATAATCAAACTCTAATTGAAAACCAACAATTCTGGTTTGGTTCCATTGGGCCAGGTTGGTTGGGTTAAATCGCATGCCTGAGCAGTTTCATATGCCTGAAACAACATGAGATTTAAACCCGAACCAATTTGTACAAACTCAACCGGGATTCCCGATTTTCGGTTCCATTCCGGTTAACAATAAATAACCGATCGAAAGTGATTTTTTAATTGCTTCGGTTATCGATTCGGGTTGGGTTGGTTCGGTTCGTTGAACTGATCAGTTAACCTAATTTTGGTTTTCTTAAAAAATATTTTTTTTATAAAATTCTAAGTTAAACTGAAAATAAACCACAATTAAATCATTTTTTTAAAAATAAACCAAATTACCCGAATTAACCATAAGTACCCGAATTGAATAACCCTAAATTAGCCGAACTACCCGAACCGATATTAAAATATTGGAAATTATCTTATTTTATGGGAAATTTGATTAATTTCTTTAGAGTTTTAATTATCCGAAATAACCGAACACTAAAACGATTTCAATTTCGTTTAAAATTTTGAAAAATGAATAACCCAATTATTCGAAAAAACTGAACCGTTTGACCCGAATTAACGGAATTCGCAGGGCTGATTGCTTGAACGTTAAGATAAAACTGAAATATAAGAAAAGAAAAACAAGAAAGAATGATAAAACTGAACTGTTCATAGTGATGCTGGACTCGGTAGCGTATCCATGGCAGAGAAAGAGCAAGGCCTTTGGTTCTTCTTTAACTGGTTTCCATACACATGTTAACAGCTTCATGTCTCTTGAGTTCACCACAAAATCCTGAGAAAAACACACAAAAGTTTTAATCGTTTTTCTCAGTTATAGAGCTTCAAAACATACACACTAACCTCTTCATACGTAACCATGATGCTCTGTTTTTTAAAGACTTATGTTGAATTCGAAGAGTTGGAGTTTGAGAGAGGACTGATTTATAAGAGATGAAAAGAGAAAAGTCAGGATTCAAGAGAAGAAATTAGAAACGCTGCGTTTTATTGTTGTTGTAAAATTGCTGAAACTAGACATGTGATTTGGTTCGGTTGGAATTACACAAATCGATTTTCGGTTATTAGATAATTTGGATAATTAATACAATTATCGAATTGAGTTAATTAAAAAATTTCTATATATTCTGTTCTTATGTTATTAGAACACTTACCAAAATTTATCTAATTTTATGTTCAATAGGATAATTTCGGATTGATTTGTACAATTGAGATCATTTTAGTTTATTTGGTTTGAGTGTTTTTGGTTCATTGTAATTTGATTTATTTTCGAAAAATTGTTTTGATTTTGATCTAATTTTAGATTTTGTAATTTAGAAAAAATCAGGTACTCGTTACTGATAACCTAACCCATTAATTTACTTCAAATTAAAATTTTATAACTGAAATTGAACCAAAAATCGAAAAAGCTGATTTGATCTTGAATTTCCGATTCGGTTCAAATTCTCATGAAACGATTGAAGTCTTGGTGTATTTTCGTTATTAATGACATAGACAGAAACTTTGAACGAGTCCAATATTATGTTTTTCTCTAATTTTTTAATGAATGATTTTCTACTTTTGAACGGTTTTTTTTTTTTTTGTCAACGGTTTATTTATTTTTCTTTTGACAAATTCGCAAGTCGTCTGATATTGACTCATTAAAGTTCAAAGCCACGATTTAAAGTTAACCTTTTTTTCTTTTTTTTTTTAATATAAAAACAAATTTAACCTTTTTTTATTATAGTTAACGAAGTTATAGATAAACATGTATTTATGGATCTTGTGAACAAATGTATTATATCATCTTATTTATTAGAGGTAATTGTCATCAACCAACTCATAATACCAATTTTCTATCTTATTATTTATTACGACAATGGCTTCAATCAAAACTTTGTTTAATAGTATTACTCTTTCTAATTAGTGTTGTCTTAAAAAATCAATTTAATTAAACTTTATGCTAACCGAAATAATTTATTGTAAATTAGCTATCCGAAGACATGCAGATGTTGATGTATGTAGGTTTCATGTTTCTATGACTAGTTATTTCCTCTAATGAATAAGAAAGAAACTATCACAAAAAAACTTCTAGATTAAGTAAGAATTTTGATTTAGAGTTCAGCTTAATCTTGGTTTTTAGCTTGAGTTGAAAAAGCATGTAACTAGAGATATAAGTATTGCTATTTCTAGCGACTTAACAGAATGTGAAGAAAACAATGATTTTAAATGTATGGTATTTTAAATAGCCATTTTTTTTATTATGAAAGAGTAATTATATAGGGATGGATATTAGGGTATACACTTATGTTAAGATCTGGTTTTATTTAACAAAAAAAAAAAAAGATCTGGTTTTTCCGATTTTCAAGTTTTTGAATCCATGTTTAGAGGATTCATGTCGGATCGGGTTTGGATTTAGTCCTTTTGAATCTGTGTCGAGTTCAGATGTATCAAAATATTTTCAACCTAAAGTATTCAAAAGTGTTCTAAATACTAAAATACTTAAATTAAAATTATATTTATTGAAAAAATACAAAAAGTAAATATAAAACAGAGAATCAAACATAGAAATATATTAAATATCAAAAAAATTAATATTAAAGATTCAAAATAAAATAAAAAATGGAATACTTAGGCTTAGGTTAATATTAGGCTTAGGTTTATATTTCTTAGATAAAAATTAAAATTTTAGATTTCGGTCTAATTTTACATGGATCTGAAATACCTTACAAATAAAATCCATTTAGGTAATTTAATATTTTAATTCGAATTCGAGTTGACATTGTTTTTTATCCATTCAAATTTGAGTTGATAAATTTGTTTGGGTCAATTCGAATTTAAAATTCTGATTTTATGTCCAATCCTATAAACAAACGTCATTTTGCTACATAAACTCATATGAAAAGCTAAAGTTGGCCGACACAAAAATGCATTGACAAAAATAAAAGTAATCATCTAAAATACCATTATATTGTAAAAATAATACGCATGAATTCTTGCTATGGAATAAAAAATTCAATCGCGATTAACAATTTAACTTATTTACGATTTCAAACTCTAACTTTTTTTATGATAACTAACATAATATATGGTCATCTAATTTTTTAAAAAATTATAGAAAATTTGCAAAATATATATCTTTAGTAGGAATTATGAGCTTTAGTAGGAATTATGAGCTTCGGTTCATATGTTATCAATCTTATCTGTTATCGTCTCTATTTTACATAAGAAGTAAAAGTGAATTAGAGAAGTCCAAAACACAACAAAATCCAAATCTAAAAATTTAATATTATACATTTAAAAAATATTTAAGCTTAATTTCTATTTCATTAAATATTAATTAAAATTTTAAATTTTGTACGAATTATACCCAAATTTGAAATACCTTACAAATTAAATTCATTTAGGTCATTTAATATTTTAGTTCAAATTGATATTGTCTTAGATCAACTCGAATTCAAATTTAATATTCAGACTTTTGTCCAACTCTATAAACAAACATATTTTGCTATATAAACTCATATGGAGAACCAAAGTTTGCATACAAAAAATTGCTTTGAAAAAATAATAATCTAAAAACACCATCGCATTTGTTATGGAAGAAATAAATTTCAGTCGCTATAAACTATTTGCAATTTTACCATCTATTTTTTTTGTAATTGATAAAAGAACCTAATATATTGTCATTTATTTTTCTCAAACAAATTTAGAAAAATTTGCAAAATGGGTATGAATTATGAGCCCTCAGCCCATATGATATCAAATTTGGCCCACTAATAATTCCATCTACTGAATATAACCTAAAATCCGATTCAGCCGTCATCGTCTTCGTTTAGAGAGTTCACGGAAGCTAGAGAATTCCAAGGAGCAATGGGTACGCCTTCAACTCTGAAAATGATTCGTCCTTCGTTATTTTGTATTCGTTTAATTGATGGAAATTTATTTTCTATGTTTTGTGAAATGGAACATGAACAGCGAGAATCAAGGTTCATGAGCTGAGGGATAAATCTAAAGCGGATCTTTCGACTCAATTGAAAGATTTCAAAGCGGAGCTTGCTCTTCTTCGCGTCGCTAAAGTCACTGGAGGTGCTCCTAATAAGCTCTCCAAGATGTATGTGTTTCCCACATCTCTTACTATATACACTTTCCATTGAATTTCCTTTTCTATGATTGAAGTCTATATATTACAGTCTTTTTATGATTTAGTTAGTGTTAGTACGTCAAGGATGATTCTGCTAATCAGTTTTAGTTAAGTTCTTCAGCTCAGTTTGGTAATTTGTGGTACATAGTCATTGTACAGGCTTCCATTGTTTCACTCAGTAGTAAACAAAGTTAAGTCTAATTATTGTGAAGACTAATTATTTTTAAGCCTAATTGCGTTCGTAAACACTGATT
>OVAU01002548.1:0-12339 GCA_900406315.1 Biscutella laevigata subsp. laevigata
GTCAAGCTCTCATGCAAGAAACCTTACTTTATAGTATAGATGATGATTACTCCTTTTAAAAGAAATTTTTTTTTGAATATATGTAATGTTTTCTCTTCCTCGTTCATTCGGAAATGTCGAATGAGTTTCCTTTTTTATCAACTTCATTTCTCAATTATTTTTTTTTTTTGTCGAAATCTCAATTAAGGTTTCTCAATATCCTTTATTACTAATTCGTTTAAAATATATCTGCCTTAAAAAACTGAAATAAAATTTTATATGACAATGTGAAATTATAAATAATGAATGATGATGTGGCAGTTTGTGGTGAGAATTCAAATGTTGAGTTAGATAGCTTGAGGAACTTCAAACTCTATACTTTCAATAGCATATATTAACTAGGAATTACCTACACATATCAAATTATAATCTCGCAATAGTTTTAATTTTATTAAATTAAATATGTTGATTCGGGGTTACATGATCAATCTTTTTATTTCATCTTAAGGTTACTCGTTTTTGAGAAAATGCTTTTTTGAATATACTTAATGATTTCTCTTTGTCATTCATTTGGTAATATTGAATGAGTTTCATTTTCATCAACTTAATTTCTCATTAAAGGTTTCATATTATCACTTTTTACTAATTCGTTTAATAATTTATTTACGTTAAAAACTAAAATGAAAAATTTATATGACAATGTGAAATTATAAAAAATAGAGACAATTCGCGTAATACGCGGGTATTAATTAAATAAAAAATTATTTAAATTTTATATAAAATATTTTTAATCTATCTAATAATGGATTATCAATACTTTCTCATGTGTTGTTTAATAAATATTATATTATGACCATAACAGTCTCGTATATTTCCTTCAGTTAATAAATATTGAAATAATTGTAACTTTAATTTTTATTTTAAATTTTTATTTTCATAATTATCATAATTTTTATCTTTAAATATAATTTTTATACGCTTACATTTCTGTCTATATTTAAATTTATTACCCACATGATGTATTTTAATTTTTCTATTATATATTATATCAGTCTAAATTTTTTTTCTTCTATTGTGATTATTAACTTCTATAGTATCATACAAAATAAAAATGACTTTTTGATTTGTACTAAGATTAATTTTTTCTACTTAGTTTAAAATGATGAATGACTTAGTTTTAAGAAGTAATAAAATATATTTATCAATTTCATACAATTTAATAGGTAATGGCATATGTATAATCAGTAAAAATCTATATCTTATTTAAAATTCCGCATTTTTTTATCATCCTAATAATCTAATTTAGCTTTTTCAAATATTTACTTGTCAATTGTTTTAACTTATTATCCAACGTTCAATATTATAATACTTTTTATATTTCTAATTTTATTTTAAAAAAATTATATTTTTATCTACCATTTTTATCAACTTTCTCTATTTTACATAATTTTTTTATTTAATTAGTTTTGAATATTATTTTGTATAATCGTTTTTATTGTTCTCGTTTTTCTTTTCATTTTTAACGATAAAACTTTATAACTATATCATCCCAACACATTCAACCATATATAGAGTTTAAAATTTGTATATATGTATAAACTACGTCGTTTTGATAAAAAATTAAATTAAGTTCTTGTAACCAAGCTCTTGACAAAAATCTATATTCAAAAGCATGTTTATAACCAAGCTCTTGTAAATCAAGACTTTGAAATACAACATTCAACTGAAGCAATTATGAGCAAAAGAATGGATTGTGGTGCATAATTAACATAATATTACTCACAATAAAAATGAATAGGGATCAACTGTATAAACTGTTAAGCCGAATCAAATATAGACATTCAAAACACTTGAGAATATGATACTATTGAATAGGTAGAAAGTGAATTATAAAAATATGAAAATACATAAACAAAGAAAAAAATTCTCTCTTTTTCTCTTCTTTTGGTCTCTAAAAGCTCCCCTCCTTTTACTAGTTTCTTCCTCCTTTTATAATTTTAATTCTCCATCTTTATTACTTGGCTATTATTTCATGACTAATTCCAAGATTTGATCAAATACCTTGAATCTACAATTAAACCATGAATTAATAGTAATGTTTGACTAAAAACATAAATCTATAATAAAATCATGAATTAATAGCAATATTTGACCATTATGACATAATCACATAAATATATATACATATTTATTTCATTGGGATCCTTTCAATAAAATGAGTTGAAATAGACCCCACCCGTTGTGCGAGATTCGACACAACAGTTAGCCCCCCAGTTCTTTGAGTAAATTGATTTGCCTGAAGAACTAATATCAAAAGTTTTTTTCAACGAAGAGTTTGTCTCCGATTCTTTCTTTTCGGAATAAAACATTACTCAATATTTTTTGATTTTTGAGCTCTGAATTTTAGCATGAGACGTACTCTGCTTTTTAAGTTATTCTTTAGCGCGAGAAGTACTCGGCTTTTTGTTATAAGCTTTTATTTAGCATGAGACGTACTCTGCTTTTTAAGCTTTTTTTTACTTGAAATGATATCGGTTTTCTTTTGAATCCGAGCACAATAAGGCTTTTGGATTTTTGTTATCTATTTTACCCGAGATGGTCTCGTAATCTGCACATATTGATGTCTTCAGATTTTTTTCTTTTTTGTCTTTTTACCCGAGATGGTCTCGGAATCTGGACATATTGATGTCTTCAGATTTTTTTTTCTTTTTACCCGATGTTCTCGGAATCTTATCATATTGATGCCTTCAGATTTTTGTTTTCTTTTTTTTCTTTTTACCCGAGATTGTCTCGGAATCTGGACATATTGATGTCTTTAGATTTTTTTTTCTTTTTACCCGAGATGTTCTCGGAATCTAGTCATATTGATGCCTTCAGATTTTTTTTTCTTTTTACCCGAGATGGTCTCGGAATCTGGACATATTGATGTCTTCAGATTTTTTTTCTTTTTAGTCGAGATGGTCTCGGAATCTGGATATATTGATGTCTTTAGATTTTTTTTCTTTTTACCCGAGATGGTCTCGAAATCTGGACATATTGATGTCTTCAGATTTTTTTCCATTTTTCGCAAATCCTCATAAAAATAAACCCACCAATTCAATTGAATTTGTATTTTTGCATCTTTTTGGGACCCATCAACTTCCTTTTTCTAGAGAACTAGATTGACCATATTGTCATAGTTAGAGCTAGGATTTTTTTTTGCTCCATTATGGTCTTTTATCATCGTTACTAAAATATTGTCAGTATAACAATATGAGAAAAGAATTTTGGTGCTTCTTCTTTGAATTGTATTTTTAGATCCACGGATCTCTTCTTCTTCACACAGATCTAGATCATCACCGTTATGAGTAGGATCTCCTTCCTGGATTTGATTTTCAGTCATTATGAATTTGTTATAATTTCTTTAGATCAACCGACCTCTCTCATAGAGATTTAGATCATCACCATTATGAGTTGGACCTTCTTCGTGGATTTGATTTTTAGTCACTCCGACTTCGTGTTTTACTGGTAAGAAAACTTTATGTCCCCACAGACGGCGCCAATTTGTGGGTGCATAATTCAACATAATATCACTCACAATAAAAATGAATAAGGATCAAAGTTTCTTACTGTAAAACCTGTTAAGCCGAATCAAATATAGACATTCAAAACACTTGAGAATATGATACTATTGAATAGGTAGAAAGTGAATTATAAAAATATGAGAATGCATAAACAAAGCTCCCCTCCTTTTACTTGTTTATTCCTCCTTTTATAATCTTAATTCTCCATCTTTATTACTTGGTCATTATTTCATGACTTATTTCAAGATTTGACCAAAAACCTTGAATCTACAATTAAACCATGAATTAATAGTAATGTTTGACTAAAAACATAAATCTATAATCAAATCATGAATTAATAGCAATATTTGAGTATTATGACATAATCACATAAATATATAGACATATTTATTTTGTTTTATTGGGATACTTTTAATTAAATGAGTTGAAATAAACCCCACCCGTTATGTGAGATTCGACACCAACATGGACTTACTCAAAACTTGAATAGAAAGTTTAAAAAAGGAAAAAAAATACAAGTTAGTATTTTCCCATGACCGTAACTTCAATTAAGTATTGGAAAAGCATCATACCCGTTTCGCTTACATATCCATTTGTATTAGTGGAAATCACGTTCCACAAGATCTAGCCTGGAAAAATGGATACCCGTTATCAAATCCACGATCTCATGTACAAATCACAACCTCTTATCTTATTTTCCTCCTTACTTCGGTTGTGCGAGCCTCCTCCTCCTCCTTCCAGCTTGGTTTTCTCCATGAGGTTAATATATAATGCAAAAATCTTCTCCAACTTTCACCTTCGTCCCTACCGCGATGATCATTGCCAAGCTATTTCTCCTCTTCACTCCTTTAGAATTTGTTCCACGTTAATGTCAACATCGGGACCCAAATACACACAAAAGACCAAAAAATGCAAATTTAAACTATAATATAGACGACAAAAAAAAACTATAATAAAAAGTGGAACTGAACGATGGACATTTTGTTGTAGTTTAATTCTTCCAAAGGATTAAGTCCCTGTTCCCTCATCCAACATCTACATCTATATCTAGTATCTTGATGTTGCATCTAAATGGTACATCTAGATGTTTTTCGTTTTTTATCTACATCTAGCATTTGTATCTAACATCTAGATGCTATATCAAGATGTTGTTCGTTTTTGCATCTACATCCAACATCTCAATATTGCATCTCAATAAAATTTTGTAAATTTCGAGGAAAAAAACATAATCTCGATTTTTCGGAAAAAATGAGAAATTCCGGTTTTTTCGGAAAAATGTGAGATCCAAGTTTTTGGGAAAAGGCAAAATCCCGAATTTATTTTGGGAAAATGTGGAATACTGATTTTTCGAGAAAACGCAGAATTGCGGAATTCTAAATTTGAAAAATGCAGAATTACGAGTTTTTCTCGGAAATTCGGAAATTTCGCGTTTTTCCCTGAAATCCAGAATTTTGTATTTTCCCGAAAATCCGAAATTCTGCGTTTTCCCACAAATCCGAAATTCTGCGTTTTCCCGAAAATCCGGAATTCCGCGTTTTTCTTGGAAATCCAGAATTCTGCATTTTTCCCGGAAATCGAGAATCCTGCTTTTCCCGAAAAAACTGGGATTCCGTGTTTTTTCCCAAAATAAATCCACGATTCTGTGTTTTTGCGTTTTTCCCGAAAAATCAGGACTTTGTGTGTTTTTCCCGAAATAAATCCGGGATTCTGATTTTTCGTGTTTTTCCCGAAAAGTCGTGACTCTACATTTTTCCCTGAAATCGGGACTCTACGTTTTTCCCTGAAAACCCTGATTTTTTGCGTTTTTCCCAATAATCCGGAATTCTACATTTTTCTTGAAAATCCGAGATTCCGACTTTTCCTCGAAAACCCGGGATTCTGAGTTTCTCATGAAAATTTGGGATTTTGCATTATTCCCTAAAATCCAGAATTCCGAGTGTTTTCCAAAAATCCGAAATTTTACGTTTTCCTGAAAACCCGGAATTTTGCGTTTTTTTCCTAAAACCCGAGATTAAGAGTTTCTCACGAAACTCCGGGGTTCAATGTTTTTTTTGAAAAACTGAGATTCTACTCTCTTTTTTCCCAAAACCGCAATTCCATGTTTTTCCTGAAAAATTGGGATTCCTCTTTTTTTTTCTAGAAAAACAGGATTATATGTTTTCTGGAAAAAAACTTGATTCTAAAAATTTTGAGATGCTACATTTTATAACATCTCAAATATCTAGATATTTGAAATATTTAACATCTTTGCATTCAGATGGAGCATCCATATGCTTAGATCCTAAAAAAAACGTATATATGTTGATGTACATGCATACATTGTAATGAAAATGGTAATTTTAACTCTGGCGGGTGATGGGAAATGACCATAACATTTTAAACTTATCTAGGAACAAAAAATGATTTCGTTTTCTCTCTAGCCCAGATGTAGCGCCGCTGCACGTTTAACCCCTCTCGGTCGGCGGCTAGCTGTTTCGGCAGTAACGCCGTCGACCCTATCGTCGTCTTCTCTTTTCAGTCTTATACAGCGGTCGCCTTTGAAGTAAGCTCGCCGTCTCCGCCCCTTCGCTGTCTATCGTTGCCGCTCGTCGTCGCCGCTCATCCGTTGCCACTAGCCGTCTTCGTCTTGCATGCGTCCGGTTTGGCTCATTGTGGGTTGTTTCGGTGTTTAGATCTGGTTTCAAGATAAGGTTTCAGATCTGGTGGCTCCTTCCTTTCTTGGTGGTTCGACTTCATCTTCTCCGGCGGCTTCGAGGGTCCTTCGTCCTTTGGTTCTTGCCAAAACCGCGTATCCTTCCTTCATCCCTTCTTGCTCATCTCTGTTTTGCAGATGATGAAATGTGGTCTTCTGTTTGATGAAGAGGAGAATCTTCTGTTGGAGCAAGCGGAGTTTGCATGCAATGGAGGTCGGGTTCTGGCTTATGCAGTGGCTGAAGTTGTCTATGTGTCTGGTCTAGGCCAGATTGCTTCATTGGTTTGTTTGGCTAGTCGCTAAGGTTTCGTCTAATTAGGAACCACCTTAATTTGATTGCGGTTTCGTTTGAATTTGTGTTCGAGGTTCTCTCGCTTTGGCCGGTTAGGGGTCAATCAAAGTCTTTCCCCATTGGAATTCCTTGGATTCAAACCGGCTTTATCTTCGCCTTCAACCAAGTTCCCGGGTCTGCGGTTTCATTTCATGTTGCTTATGGGTCAACCTTCTTGTACGGGTGGAAGAAGACTTTTCTGTCTTAGGCGTTCCCGACTCCTCAATCATTGGCATATTGTCATTTCAGCCTTGGTCTCTCTCTCGACTTTCCTCGTCTTATTTCGGTTGGTGTTCGTTTTAGATCGTTTCTGAAACCTTATTTGTTTCACCGGGGTTATCTTTTAATCCGGTGGTCTTGCTCTCTCGAGGTTTTTGTCTAACCGTCGAGCTTCGTTGTAGTTTGGTTGGGATTCAGTTTGTAACTCGATTGTAAATCGTTTGTTATTATAAAATATTTTGAGATAAAAAAAGGACGATGGTAAAAATTTGACCATCTAAAATGTTAGTGAACCATAATCTGGAGTTATTTGGGAGGTGAACCTAAATGTTAAAAATCAAGTAAACAACATAATATAACCAAGATTAATTTTCTTGGAAGAAAATTAGTAAAATAATTTATAACTGAAAGATGCTTATGAAGTTTTTTAGAGTGTTCATGTCAGTATTCTACAATTTCTCTCAATATGCCACATATTTTAACTTATTAAACATCGGATAAATTAGTTTTTTGTAATTCATCCATCTCGGACTGGGTAACTCGACACAACTCCAGCCGCTTTGAGATGGGGTTACATCTTCATGATGGATATTCATTCAACAGCGATGAAACCCTGACGGAATTCACCAGCACCGTCCGATTAGTGTTTTTCCCACTGAAACTTCTTTATGCTTAAGTATAAAGGAAAAATAGAACTTAAGTCCATGGTGTCAACTCATCAAAGAAATGGTCGACAAGGTTGTGTGGCTTCTCGAACTTAGCAGTATACAATGGGCTTGTTGTACCTAGACTCACTTTCAGATAACGAGAAATGGACACACAAACACTCAGATGTATCAATCACTCGTGTGTATGAACAAGAACTAACGAAACATAGCATCAAACGTAAGAACACGCAAACGTTTTACTAGTTCGGATGCAAAAATGCAATCATACGTCTGGCCTAGGTTTATCCCTCGGAATCCACTATAACTTTAGTCTCAATACAACCATCGTACGTACAAAGGATCACTCACCGGAAAACAAAATCGAATACTCTCTCTATCCCCTCTTTCCCACACTCTCTCACAAATAAAAAAACTACAATCGCTCACCGAGAAAGAGTATCTTAGAGTACCCACCCCTTGCACCCCTTCCAAGTGACGAAAACCAGCTCCTCTTATAGATTCTCCAGCTCACGGAAAGATCTCGAAGGACAGCTGCTGCTTTTCTCACCAATGGAAAGATTTCTCTTTCCTTTCTGTTATTCACACCTATAACAGATCAAACGGTGACGTTTCCAAGCTTTCTCCTTCACTTAAACAAGGCTCCAATCGAAAACATTCGAACCGGAACATGCTGCAATCAACTTGATTTAAATTGAAGACCGGTTTTCTTCAGAACCAACCAAAACCTGCTGATTCAAAACCAGTAACACGTATCAGAGCCAAAACAACAAACTTCACCTTGGCTCATATGTTAGCTTCACCAAGTTATATGAACTTCGAGACCTCGGATCTCAATCTCCTGCTCATTGACATGAGACACCAAGTAAGCTCAACAACTGATTGAATTTACCTATAGGCAGAACCTTAGTGAAAATATCAGCTAAGTTCTCATTAGTATTAACATTCAAAATTGAGATTTCTCCATCATCAAGCAAATCTCTGACAAAACTCATCTTCACAGCCATATGCTTGGTTCTTTCATGGAACACATTGTTCTTTGCCAATGCGATTTCACTTTGTGAATCACAATGAATCTCAACTCATATACCTGCTTATAAGACCCACTTGATAGGCTAAATTAGGTCTTGACCCAATCATCCCATACATGAGACTTCCAACAGTATTACAGTAGGGAACCGACTTCGTAAACTCTGCCTCCTTCTTGGTCTGCTCTTCATCTAATGACTTCAGTTTGAAATGCATACCCATCGGAGTCAGAACTCCTTTAGCTCTATGCATTCCATAGTTCTCAAGAACTTTCTCCATAGTCAAAATAGATAGCTTCATAGTTTCTTTTGATCTATCCCTGATAATATCATTTCCAAGAATTCTCTTTGCTTCACCCAAGTCTTTCATCTCAAATCTTGAATTGAGCTGCTCCTTTAGTTCATGAATCATTCTCATACTCCTGCAAGCAACTAACATATCGTCGACATATAGAAGCAGATACAACATGATCCCTGAAATTGTTTTAACATAAACACATTGATCATGTTCACTCCTTTTGAAACCAGCTTCAATCATAAACATATTGAACTTCAAGTTCCATTGACGTGAACTTTGTTTCAAGCCATACAACGATTTATTTATAGAACACACGTAATCTTCCTTGCCTTTTACAACATAACCTTCAGGTTGAGTCATGAAGATTTCTTCTTCTAAATCTCCATGCAAGAATGTTGTTTTTACATCAAGTTGTTCCAGTTCAAGATCTTCATTCACCACAACAGACATTAGAAACCTTATAGACACATGCTTCACCACAGGTGCAAATATTTCATTATAGTCTACACCTTCTTTCTGAGCAAAACCCTTTGCGACCAACCTAGCTTTGTACCTTGGCAATTCATAATCTGGAAACCCAATTCTCCTTGTAAAAATCCATTTACAACCAATTATCCTTCTGTTCTTTGGTTTCAGAACCAGTTCCCAAGTGAAGTTCTTGTTTAATGAACCAATTTCTTCATCGGCTGAAATCTTTATGTATGTCCTTCATAGCGGCTTGATAATCACTTGGTTCACTTGAACTTCCATATTATGTTGCTAAGAAAGCCATGTTCATATAATCTTCTAAGTTTCTTGCAAATCTGGTGTGTCTCCTTTCTCTATCCCGAGCAAGTTGATAATTGGTAAGATACATACCTGAATCTTCAACATCTGATCCTTCCAGTTGATCATTTTCTGGTGTTACCATCTATGTTAGAGGCTCATTTTCACCTTCCGTTTCGTCAAATCTGTGGTCTTCACCAAGACTGATATCCTCATCATCCTGAGCCTTTAAAATGATATCCAGAAAATGAGTATTCTTTTCAGCTTGAACATGTTTAACTCCAATAAGATCTTTATAAACATCATCTTCCTTGAAGGTGACATTTCTTGAGACAATGCTCTTCTTGTCTTCTATTGACCAGATATTGTATCCTTTGATACCATCAGGATGTCCTATTAAGATTCCCTTCTCTGCCCTTGGTTGAAGTTTCCCTTCACTTGAGTGAAAGTAACAAATACACCCAAACTTCCTTAGATGACTATAAGACGGTATTGTTTTAAACCAAACCTCTTCAGGTATCTTTCCATCTATTGCATTTGATGGATTCTTGTTCATAAGATATACGGCAGTGTTTGCAGCTTCAGCCCAAAACACCTTTGGCAACCCTGAACTACTCAGAAGACTCCTCACTCTTTCAAGAATGGTTATGTTCATTCTTTCAACTACACCATTTTGCTGAGGTGTATAAGGTATAGTCTTGTGCCTAGCTATACCATTCTTGCTGCAATAATCATCAAACTCCAGATTACAAAACTCTAAACCATTGTCTGTCCTAAGTTTCTTGACCTTAAGACCACTTTGATTCTCAACAAGTACTTTCCACTCGCTAAACTTCTCAAACGCTTGATCTTTAGTCTTTAGGAAATAAATCCAAATTTTCCTCGAGCAATCATCGATTAAACTCAGGAAGTAGTGGCATTTACTAAGAGATTCAGGAATACCTGGAGATCCCCAAAGATCTGCGTGAATATAGTCCAGAAGGTTTTGCTTGTGTGTTTTCCTGTGCCAAAAGCTGATCTGTGTGCTTTTCCCACCACACAATCTTCACAGAAACTGAGATTTGATGACTTTGCATTTGTTAGGTAACCCATCTTCATCAAACGTATCAAGACCTTTCTGACCCAAATGGCCAAGCCTGCAATGCCATAAGTCTGAGTCATCTTTGATTGTTGCACTATGAGCTTCACCTGTCTCACTAGTATCTAGCAATAGGTATAGTTTCCCTTTCTTTTGTCCCTGAAAAATGGTCTTTCCATGTTTCTCGATCTTCATCAGACCATTCTCAGAACTAAAAGAAGCTCCACCACATTCAATAGCTCCTAGTGACAGAAGGTTCCTCGAGAACTTTAGAACATATCTTACATCACTAATGGCAACTATTGATTTAGAATCGGTCTTGATATGAATCGTACCAATACCTGCAATAAGAGATTTACTCTCATTTGCCATTCTTACTGACCCGGCATCATACTCTTTCAACTCAACAAACCAACCATTCCTCGAGGTCATGTGATGGGTAGCACCTGTATCCAGAATCCAAGTATTATGAAAATCAATATCCCCTGCAGAATTTGCTTCATCTACAACCAACGACTCAATGTACTCAACAGAAGATGCTTCAGCTTTCTTCCCTGCATCTTTAGCCTTCTTAGTACACTTATTCTTGAAATGCCCTTCTTCACCACAGTTCCAGCAAGATAGGCCATTACCTTTCCCCTTAGCCTTCTGTTCTCCCTTTCCCTTTTTCTTAGAGGTACTTGGATGCTTAGATGCATTCTTGTTGGACTGGTCATTACTTGAGTAAAGAACTTCAACCTGTGTTCTATTACTCTTCCCGGTTCCATTTATCTACAATTGCCTAGAGTGAATGGCATTTATGACCATATCAAAGGTGAGATTGTCTTTACTGTATTTCAGAGTATCCCTAAGATGTTCAAACTGCTTTGGCAGAGACATCAACAACAATATGGCCATATCTTCATCAGCAATCTCAACTCTCACATTTCATAGGTCTATAATAATCCTCAAGAATTCATCAATGTTTTTCTCAATACTCAGGGAATCAACCATTCGATAGTTGTAGAGATTTTGCTTCAGATAAATTCGATTTGGTAAAGATTCTGACATGTACTTAGCATAAAAAACCTTAAGCATCCCAGCAGCAGTACGTTCTTTTATAATCTTTCTCAAAATGTCATCTGTAACACTCAAGATTATAGTACTCCTTACCTTCCTTTTCTTTTCAAGTAAAGAGGTCTGCTCGACAGACTCCTTCTTGTCATCAGCTGAAGCAGGATCTGATTCATGAGTCTCGTCTCCTTTCTTTGTTTCTCCAACAACCTTCAGATCCTCTTCTTGTGACCTCAAAGCATCCATCAACCCAAGTATTTCCAGATGAGCCAGAAGCTTCTCTTTTCAGAGATTGTAATCGATCGATCCATTGAACTTTTCCATTTCCACCCTTGCGGAAGACATCCTTCAAGCGAGAGTCAAGACGATCAACTCAGCCAGATGGCTCTGATACCACATGTTGTACCTAGACTCACTTTCAGATAACGAGAAATGGACTCACAAACACTCAGATCTATCAATCACTCATGTGTATGAACAAGAACTAACGAAAAAGAGCATCAAACGTAAGAACACACAAACGTTTTACCAGTTCGGATGCAAAACTGCAATCCTACGTCTGGTCGAGGTTTATCCTCGGAATCCACTATAACTAGGGATGTTAAAATGGGTTAGAAACCCGTGGGCCTATATGGGCTGAGTTAAATGGGCTGATTTTTGGACCGTTT
>OVAU01002549.1:0-12337 GCA_900406315.1 Biscutella laevigata subsp. laevigata
ATATATATATATATATATATATATATATATATATATGGTCGAATATTATCATTATTCACGTACGTTTTCACTAGATTTAACGTGGATAATATACATGAATACGTAACATTAATTTTAAGGAGTCTCTATATTTGACTCCACACAAAAATTAAGAAAATATCTTTTATTTTTAATATTAGATATGAAAATAGCATATAGTCATATAGTCGTCGATAAATATCCTCGTTTTGTGACTATTTTGAAAACCTTGATCGAAATTCAAATAATTATCTCTCTTTAAATCGTACGTACCACCTACATATAAAACACACTAAGACATATATATCCAAAAACTCCATATATATTTTTATATATATACACCACACCTACATATTAAAGCTTTAATAATAACGTTAGACATATATATATATATATATATATATATTTACATAAATGTATGTAAAGAAATGCCCCCAAACAATAATGACTCTTTACCAACGCTGAGTTGGCTCAGGTGGTAAAGGGGTCACGGCTGTGACTTCCGCCACCCGGGTTCGATTCACGTTGGGAGGGGATTCGGTCACTTAAGCCTTCCGTTTGCGAGTGGGCCGTTTGGTGGCGAGATTTACCCGGGCTGATCCCCCCTCCAGGAATANGACTCTTTGTATAAACCAAAAGACAATAAAGCATCTTCCGAGAAAAAAAATTGATAGCTGAATAAATTCCACGTGGCAATCAATCAACCAATTATTAAATTATCATAATCCACAATAAAAATAATTGTATGGACCGATGTGCGTATATATATATATATATAAGTCTGGCTTTTGCATGTAACAATTCACAAAGACAATAGATCTCGATACGCGGCAAACAGAAACAAAAGCCTCTCAAAAGCGCAAAACCTTATTTTCTTCTCCTACAAAAATTAAACACAAAATGGTGTCTCAAAAGCTAGAGATTTGCATCGAATTGATAAAAATTGCAGTCATTTTCGTCGCCAAGGTAGCTGAATCAGTAGAAGAAGCTTTCAAGAAGTCTTCACCGGTGCTTCCGGCAGTTCATGATGGTCGCCGGAATCTTTACGCCGACGTTCCCATTCCTCTTGTTGGATTCATGTGATGAGCTTTTTTGTTTGTTTACACCTTTTTTCTTTTGATTTTGGTGTTTTTTTTAGATGTTGTTGATTTGTGTATAAAGTATTAACCCAAAGATCATGAAGAGTTTGCTGATTCAATCAAATCATCCATACGTTTTACACAATTTTGTCTTTCAATTACTTTAACTTTCTTCAAGATTCATTGAAGTTACTTTATTATCAAAGCTTCACAAATCGGATTTTTTCAAGCGAAGTTCTTACCAAAGACAAAAGAAGGACACCGAGATCTAACGGTCTAGAAATCATGACCATATGATCAGAATCCTGGATATGCTCCACGTGGTTAGGAGGATTGTTGTTGATCATCCAGAGCTGAAACTCTTTCATCAATGACTTGTATTTCTCCGACACTACAAAGATCCGATTTACCGACCCGAATCTCTCAGGTGTGAGCACAAGACTTGTGTCTATATCTTCGTTGCTGAATAATCGTTGTGGCCTTGGCCGCCTTGCCAATAACGTTGCCAACTCCACCTCCTACAAAGGTTAGTAAAAACATCAAAATAAATTAGAGGAAAAAAATGAGAATTAATGAAATAATTGTTTTTAGGCTTTAGCAAAATAATCGGACCTGGAAAATATTTCGAATCCAAATCTAATTCCAGAGAAAAACTTGAATGTGTACTAAATTTCAGAACCCGAACCTAATCCAACCCGAAATATTTAGGGCACTCGAAGAACCCAAACCTAAGCTTAAATATTCAATATTTATTACTATTTTTAAAAAGTTGGTATAATTTTAATGTTCAATATTAAATTTTTAGATATTTTAATGTTTATTTTCGATTTTGTTTATTTTTGTATTTTTATGATACTTTTTACTGAAATTAGTTTTAATTTTTAGGTTTATTAGTATTTAGAGTACTTTTTAATATACTTTCTTTTGTCGAACCTACCTGAATCCGACCCGAACCTGGAAGATTTCAAAAAAATTGGTAACCCGCACCCTACCAAACAAATAAAATAACCCGAATAGGCATCAAATGACAAAAATAAAATAAAATGAACCTAATAACCCAAAATTCGAATGAAACCTAAAAAGATACCGAATGGGTGCCTGATTGTGTTTCGAATATGTGAATCGTTTTAGTTTTCTTGTTTACACCTTTTTAGGACTAAGGTTGTACATATATTCAATGAAATAAAAAAGTGGGCATGCTATAGGAAGTGTCGGAGGTTTATTTTGCCCATCTCCAAATAAGAACTTCATGTCTAGTTGTGGAGTTTTCCACCTCACCAACTAAACAAAGAGATTACAAAATGTTGGAGAAAATGTCATAAGAAGTGACAATGTTGCAAAGAGATTAAAAGAAGACCCAATTTTAACTTGATCGTTTACTCATTGCTTTGTGATGAGCTTGAACAAAGAAAACGATAAATAATTATGAGTTTGGTTGTTATCTAGAGATATAGTCTGATGTTTTATGCTAATGTGGTTGTTACATTAGGATCAGAGTTCAAATCTAGCAAATTACAAATTACGAACGATTGTTGATATAACTCCACGGCCTTGGAAATAGCAAGTCCACCAAAACTATGTGCCACGAGAACCACCTTCTCATCATCACTCACACTCTCCATTAGGTCCATTAATGGATTAATATACGTAGAGTCTCAGCCCTTTGTAGATCGATCCCGGATGCAGCTAAGTCGACCGCAGTTACATTATGGCCATGAGATTTCAAGATTGGTATGAGTTTATTCCAACACCAAGCTCCCTTGGCCGAGCCAGATATCCTTTTTAAGGGGTCAAAATCAAGTTTAAATATTTTAGGGAGGTTAATAATACAAAATTAGGTAACTAATTTAATTATTTTTTTAAAAAAGTTTGTCTAAAATAACAACAATTATTTTGTAGTGGCCATGGTGTTGCCGATATATTATGGAAGTTAAAGCTGATCCATATATATAACAAAAATTAGGGTTAAGTATTTGTTTGTTTTGATCTCCATTTTCTTTTTTTTTTTTGATAACCCAGGTATCCCAACTTCCCCGACAGAGCAGGGGTCCACGTGTTAGCTATCGGAGATCCGACAGAGCAGGGGTCCACGTGTTAGCTATCGGTTCGTTCAGACTAGCCACGTGTTAGCTATCAGTGACAGAGCAAGGGTCCACGTGTCGTATCCTGGAGTGCTGCAGCCTACAGGTGAATTCCGCAGTGGCCGGGAATCGAACCCAGGTGGCGGTACTCACGATCTCCATTTTCTTAAGAAGATGTAATGGAAGGTTATGATGAACTTACAAAACAATTATATAGTAGAACTAAATTATAAAGACGTTTTCTCAACAAATATAAAATTTTATAAGCAATAGCCAAATTAAAACATGTTCGTACATTTGAAAAATAGTTTTTACTATTTCCAGTATATGTTGTTGTGTAGATTTCAATTATGGTAAGAACAAACAAAACTTCAAAGGTTGTCAATGGCTCAAGATTCTATATTAGCTATAATAGTTTACTATTTTGGTAATAATTTTTCGTTTCGATCCAAAAATAGCAAAAAAAAAACAGTGGTTTATGTTTGTCTTTATTTCAATTATAGGTTTATCTCTCCACAACAATTTATTTATTAAACAATTCATTGAACCATTACCAAGGTTTTTCATCACCATGAACCGAAGAACAATGGAGAAGCCTTTTGGCTGTTTCCTTCTCCTCTTCTTCATCTTCTATATTCTCTTACATTCTACATCCGCTCTCACCGATGAAGAAGCTTCATTTCTCACCAGACGCCAACTCTTATCATTATCTGAAAATGGCGATCTTCCTGACGATATCGAGTATGAAGTCGATTTGAAACTTGAGTTTGCTAATACACGACTCAAAAGAGCTTACGTTGCTCTTCAAGCTTGGAAAAAAGCAATTTACTCTGATCCTTACAATACCGCGGGTAATTGGGTTGGTCCACACGTGTGTTCTTACAAAGGAGTTTATTGTGCACCAGCTCTCGATGATCCAAGCGTTACGGTTGTTGCTGGGATTGACCTTAACCATGCGGATATAGCTGGATTCTTACCGCCAGAGTTAGGTTTATTGACCGACGTGGCTTTGTTTCATGTTAATACTAACAGATTCTGTGGAATTATACCGAAAACCATGTCGAAGTTAACATTGATGTATGAGTTCGACGTGAGTAACAATCGATTTGTTGGTCCGTTTCCAAATGTTTCACTCTCATGGCCAGCTTTGAAGTTTATTGATTTGAGATACAATGACTTTGAAGGGAAGTTACCTCCAGAGATTTTTGATAAGGATCTTGATGCTATTTTCTTGAACAACAATAGATTTGAGTCGACTATCCCCGAGACGATTGGGAAATCAACTGCTTCTGTTGTGCAATTTGCGAACAATAAATTCATCGGTTGTATTCCGAAAACGATTGGTCAGATGAAGAATCTGAATGAGATTTTGTTTACTGGCAACAAACTTGGTGGATGTTTCCCGAATGAGATTGGTTCATTGAACAATTTAACTGTGTTTGACGCGAGCAGTAATGCGTTTGTCGGAAGTTTACCTTTGACTTTATCGGGATTAGCGAATGTGGAAGAAATGGATTTCTCTAACAATAAGCTCACTGGATTTGTCTCGGACAGTGTTTGTAAATTGCCTAAATTGTCAAACTTCACATTTTCACACAATTTCTTCAATGGAGAGGGTCAGAGTTGTGTTGGGACAGGTCAAGAGAGACAATTTGATGATACGAGTAATTGTTTGCAGAACAGACCAAGACAGAAGTCGGCTAGAGAATGTTTACCTGTGATTAGTCGTCCTGTGGATTGTAGTAAGGACAAGTGTGCTGGTGGAGGTGGTGGTATCGAGGGTGGCTCAAACCCATCACCCAAACCGACACCTAAGACATCAGAGCCTAAACAAAAAGTCAACCCACCAAAATTGGAAGAGCCATCTAAACCAAAACAAGAGGAAACTCCTAAGCCACAACAACCTAGTCCAAACTTAGAAACACCAAAAATATCAGAACCCTCTAAACCAAAGGAGCCTACGCCAGAGCCACCAAAACAAGAAACTCCCAAATCGGAAACACCAAAGCATGAATCACCAAAACCCAAGTTTGAGCCACCAAAACAAGCTAAGCTAAAGCCACCGGCATTAGAGGAATCTCCTGAACCGGAGATGCCAAAACCTAATAATTCACCTAAACCTGAGCACCCAAAACAAGAAGAACCATCAAAACCAACGAAACCAGACGATCCTTTCGATCTATCTCCGGTTGAAAAACATATTCGTCCACCATCGACGGAAGAAACACCATCTACACCAGTACACTCTCCACCACCATCACCTATTGTTTCCCCACCGCCGCCTGTATTTTCACCACCACCACCAGTCCATTCTCCTCCTCCACCAGTCCATTCTCCGCCGCCACCAGTCCATTCTCCTCCTCCACCAATCCATTCTCCGCCGCCACCAGTCCATTCTCCTCCTCCACCAGTCCACTCTCCGCCACCACCACCCGTCCACTCTCCGCCTCCACCAGTCCACTCTCCGCCACCACCAGTCCACTCTCCTCCACCACCAGTCCACTCTCCACCACCACCCGTCCACTCTCCTCCACCACCAGTCCATTCACCGCCTCCACCAGTCCATTCTCCTCCTCCACCAGTCCATTCTCCGCCGCCACCTGTCCATTCTCCGCCACCACCACCCGTTTTCTCTCCCCCACCACCGATCCACTCACCGCCTCCACCGGTTTATTCACCGCCACCACCGGTCCACTCACCGCCGCCACCACCGGTCCACTCACCGCCGCCTCCAATTCATTCCCCACCGCCTCCAGTGCATTCCCCACCGCCTCCGGTGCATTCTCCACCTCCTCCGGTCCATTCACCTCCGCCACCGGTGCACTTGCCTCCGCCACCGGTGCACTCACCGCCACCTCCAATTCATTCCCCACCGCCTCCAATGCATTCTCCACCTCCACCTGTCCACTCTCCACCACCTCCGTCACCTATCTACTCTCCTCCTCCAGTTTTCTTACCGCCACCAAAACCTTCAATGCCTTCACCGTCTGAAACAGAAGAAGAAGTTTCAACACCGGTCCAATCTCCAACCCCAGACAATGAATCTACCAAAGCACCATCAGGATCTGGTATATTACCAGGGTTTAATTTAGGTCCAGCTCCAACACCAGACGCCGAGCCAAATCACCCCGAAGCTCCAATCCCATCGAATAAACAAATTGATGGACCGAAACAGGAAGTTGAATCACAAGAACAACCGGTTACCACTCCATCGGAAAACAAAAATGACGAAGAAAGTTTCATCCTCCCACCAAACATTGGTCACCAATATGCATCGCCACCACCGCCGATGTTCCCCGGCTACTAAACAGTCAATTTTCAATATTTACATTTTGGTCTAAATTTTTTTCGATTAACCAAATTTGTAACAAACAAAACACATTCCTTATAAATTTGACCATTGTAATATGTACGTAGAATGTTTTAGAAGTGAATTTTCCAAAATAAACCGTAAGCATAATATAATTTTATGTCCATAGTGTAAATTCATCTCATTCTCTTGTGTACTCTGTATTTTCCTAAATTGGTAACTAACTATCTAAACTGAAAATGATATTAATTGAAATCTTATTTACACTCATGTGAAACTAAACCGAACAAAATCAACATTGCCATGTCAGCATTCGATCAAACTCTGATTGGTCTTGTGATGATGTTAGATGGGTCCCATCATATCAGGATGCAGTGGCAGAACTCTTCGTCTCTCTGTATCCATAAGATAAAATTTTGTTGATTTTCTCTGTTTTGAAGAAAAAAAAACGCCAACTTTATACAAAAGTTTCGGTTAATGTACAGATTATTCAAGAAACAACTACACTAACTCGCCTCCTTCTCTAACAATGGAAGGAATTTGTTTTCTCCAAGGGCAACCTCTGACAACAGTACCTTCTCTTCCCAGACAAGGTTTCCTTCTCCAACGATTCAAGAACAATCGGATTGTCAGGTTCTCAGGTTTGAAGAATCACTCGTATTCTGGAAAGTCCAGTTTTTATCGTCTTAGCCTCAGACCTTCAGGTAGTGTTCGACATTTTTAAGCTTCTCCGTGTCGAATTTCAACTTTTGGTTGCTTCTCGTGAAATGGGTCTGGCTTGATATGACTGTGTGTTGCTAATGGCTTCTATAATGTGGTTTTCTTCATTTCCGAGTTTCAAAGCTTCTGATATCTTCCACGATTGTAATTGAAACATAAGGTTTCATAAAAGCAAGCTCTGCGGTAACAGAAGCAAACACCACGAATGTAGAATCCAAGGAAGAAGACCTTGTCTATGTAGCTGGTGCTACGGGCAAAGTTGGTTCTAGAACTGTGAGGTTAGTTTTCTTTAGATTCTGTTAAGTTTGAAGAATAATTCGCAATGCTGGTTGGTTAAAGAGTCCTATCAATGTCCTCTATCATTCAGAGAGCTATTGAAGCTCGGATTTCGAGTTAAAGCTGGAGTTCGAAGCGCTCAGAGAGCAGGCAGTCTTGTGCAAGTATATGACTTACTTTAGTACTGATGACTATTTCTTAACTCATGTTCAACGACTTCATCATTTTGGGTGATTTTTTATCCGAAATTTTCACTTATGCAGAGTGTTAAGGAAATGAAGCTCCAGAACACAGACGAAGGAGTTCAACGTAAGGAAGGACAAAAGTGTTCTGATTTTATATAATATGATTTTGTGGTAGAAAAGTAACAGGCAGGGTCTGTGTCTTTAGCCCAGCTGTAGAAAAGCTTGAAATTGTGGAATGTGACTTGGAGAAGAGAGATTCAATACAGCCTGCACTGGGAAATGCATCGGTTGTCATATGTTGTATCGGTGCTAGCGAGAAAGAAATCTCAGACATTACAGGCCCTTACAGGATCGATTACCTAGCCACCAAAAACCTTGTTGATGCTGGTAAGATAAAATATACGCTCGAAAGCTGTTTATTGTCTATTCTTTCTTTCTTGTTTCATCATTGCCTCTTTGTGGAATTATGTGACAGCAACATCTGCAAAAGTCAATAACTTCATTCTGGTGACATCCTTGGGTACTAATAAGTTCGGATTTCCCGCTGCGATTCTCAAGTAAGTCTGTAACGTTTTGCTTTCAAGTAAGTTTAATGGCTTGTTCTTGTTATATGACTTCTTCTAAACGTCTCGTTTATGAAGCCTATTCTGGGGAGTTCTCTGCTGGAAGAGAAAAGCTGAAGAAGCCTTGATTGCAAGCGGTCTCAATTATGCAGTGAGTGATGTCTTAAACCAAACTTACAGTTTCATACACTCTTGCCATTGTCTCCTTATCTTACAGTTTTGTCTTATTTCATCAGATAGTTAGGCCTGGAGGAATGGAGAGACCCACTGATGCATACAAGGAAACTCATAATCTAACTCTTTCACTAGAGGATACATTGTTTGGTGGTCAGGTCTCGAATCTCCAGGTATTGTTTTACCCTTTTATCTGACACAGTGATACAATTAACTTAATGAAGAAGAGCTTTGATTTGTTTGTTTTATATTTCTCACTTCCTTTTTACAGGTTGCAGAATTGCTCGCCTGTATGGCAAAGAATCCTCAACTTTCTTTCTCCAAAATTGTGGAAGTGATTGCTGAAACAACTGCACCATTAACTCCAATTGAAAAGCTTCTTGAAAAGATTCCTTCCAAACGTCTCTATGTGCCTCCACCAAAGGTTTATAAGTCTTTACTCTCCTCTCTTTTCGATCTTGATCATCACTCTCTTCTTATAAGCTGGTTGTCTTTATTTCTCTGTATTCCGAATGTGGACAGGAATCAGTTGCAGCTAAAGAGGTTAAACCAGTTCCTACTGTGTCTGTCACTCAAGAACCAACAGCTCACAAGGAAGATGAAGCCCCTCCCAAACAAAAAGATTTGAAACCTAGACCGCTGTCTCCTTATGCTGCGTAAGACAACTTGGAAACAGAAAAAAATCAAATATGCAACTTAAATTACTTGTTGACATGACACTTACTGCTTTTGATTTCTCTTGTTCCTTTTTTGTTTATGTGAATCTATATATAGCTACGAAGACTTGAAACCTCCAACATCTCCTGTTCCAAGTTCGACCACATCACTTGGTGCTACCAAACCTAAGCAGATAGATGCCACTCGGGTTCCTGTTGAGGCCAATGAAGTCCCAATGCTAGATAATATCTCAAATGTCTCAGTAGAAGCAGAAGTGAAGCAAGCTGAGGAAAAGAAAGAGAGGCCTCTTTCCCCTTATGCCAGGTCAAAACCTTATTATCTTTGTGGCTCCTTTGTATTCATCAGGAGTCACTAGATTGAAGTTATAATGCTTGCGTAAAAGTTTCTAATGGTATCTATTTTGGGCTGCCTTACTATGATGCAGCTATGAAAATCTAAAACCACCATCATCGCCCTCTCCTTTAGCTTTGTCTACCAGCAAGGGCAATTCTTCATTGCCTGGTCCAACAGATTCTGCTACTGGTGAAAGCTCAATAGTTACAACAAATCTCACCGAGACCGAAGCACCAGTTACAACAAATGTCACTGAGGCCGAAATTCCAGTTCCAGATAATATCTCAAATGTCTCAGTAGAAGAAGAAGTAAAGCAAGCTGAGGAAAAGAAAGAGAGGCCTCTTTCCCCTTATGCCAGGTCAAAACCTTATTATTTTTCTTCAGGAGTCAGTAGATTGAAGCTATAATGCTTGCGTACAAGTTTCTTAAGGTATCTTCAAAGTTGGACTAGCTAATATTGATGAAAGTCTGATGGTTTTTTGTTTATTTTTGGCTGTCTTACTATGATGCAGCTATGAAAATCTAAAACCACCATCATCGCCCTCTCCTTTAGCTTCATCTACCAGCAAGGGCAATTCTTCATTGCCTGGTCCAACCGATTCTGATACTGGTGAAAGCTCAATAGTTACAACAAGTGTTACTGAGACAGAAGCACCAGCCACACCAAAATTGAGGCCTCTTTCTCCTTATGGAGCGTAATAATTTTTCCCCTTATGTTAACTTCTTGTATAACTGTGGTCCGTCATCTTCTTCAATGAGTCTTCTCTGTGTTTTGTAGTTACGCAGACCTGAAACCACCAACCTCACCAACTCCTGCATCAACCGGTCTTAAGGAAACAACATCTGCAGAAGTAATAAACTCAGAGTTGCGTGGAGGCAGTGATTCGCCGAAAACAGTGGATGATATTGTGTAAGTATCAAGATTCCATATTTGAAAAGTGCGTCTAGATTAAGGTATTTGTCAATTCAATCTCGGTTTGTTGGCTTTGTGTTTTGTTCAGGCACACAACTACATCTTCTTCTGTACCAGAAGCAGCAACAATTAACGAAGTGACAGACACGTCACATACTTCAGAAGACAATGCAGCACAGCCAAAGCCAAGGCCTTTGTCACCTTACACAATGTGAGAAGAAAGAAGCATGCTGGTTCCAAATGTGTTCATTGTTAATTAATACTTCTTATGTGAGCTGAGAGACTTCAATGATTGCAGGTATGAGGACATGAAGCCTCCAACATCACCTCTTCCATCTCCGGTCATCAATCATTAATTGTGTAAAAGACGAATCAGCCTCAAAATTCTAGCAAAAATGAAGAGAGTTGGGGCAAATTCAGTTTTTGCAGTTATGAATCAGTGAGCTTATTTGTAGAATAATACATTATTCATCCTGCCTTCTGAGTTCTACTCAATTTCTTCTGTTGGAAAATTATATAGTCATAACACATTTATTTGCAAGTGTCTTCATGAATTGTATTAAAAAATAAGTTTATCTTTTCTTTTCATAAACTCAGATAATCTCTCCATCCTTCAATTCTCCTTTAAGATATAAGTAGAAATATTATATGGTCTTTTGCCTTCGGAAACACTGGAACTCTGGAAGACTGTGTTATATATCTTAAAGTGTGCCAGTTTTTCCATCTAATAAACTTATTGAATATAAACGTCCGATCTCTTAAAATAAATCCTGTGGACACATAATATAAAAAGAATAGCCACAAAATAAAATCATGTGTATGTAGGACTAGGAAAATATAAGACAAAGTTTAATTAAAAATTTAAATTACTCAGAAGTGATTTTACTTGTAAAGTATTTCAGAACTTGGTAAAACGCGAATTAAATCCGAAACCTAAATCAATATAGAAAATCAAATATAAACCTAAATATTTATTATTTATTATCATTTTTAATGTTTAATATTGATTTCGGATATTTAAGATATTTTTAATGTTTTAGTCTTGACTTTATATTTGTTTGTGAGAGTAGTTCGGGTACCCAAATATGAAAAAAATTGGAACATTATCCGATCCGAAAAGTAAAGTTGTTTGAATCGGTTTTCTATGTATAAAATTAAAAACTCGAAAATTCGACTGATCCTAATTGAATCCGAACGGGTATCCAAACGTCACCTCCATCTCTCTCTCTATATCTATATGTATATTTGCTTAATATACGATTCATACTAGATTGGGGTGTGCGTGGTAAGAAGGGTCAATACAGTAAGAAAATTAGTTAGTCTTGAAATTGTGGCAATCGAGACAAAAAAACTTATAGAAGACAAAAGAGTTGTCGCCTAATGTCTCGGAGAGAAAACTACGGAACAGAAACTTAGGATTCCACAAAGAAGAGCTCACAATTCCAAAGAATGAATCTTCCATAAGCTAAATCACTTCTCTAGGATTCCCTTAATTTTCTCAATTTCATTTCTTCAAGACTCTTCTTCCTTACTGCATACATGCCAATCTATACTTTGACGTATTGCATTGAAGACTATTAAGTTAGAACATTAACTATTCAATATGTTACAATAGTACTTGTTTGGTTAAACGTACAATACTGCAAGTAACAAAAAAAACAAAACGTACAATCTTTTCTGCAACATGCTATAGAATTTACATGCATTTCTAAGTTACATATACTAGTTTGCTTGGTTATTGTTAAAAGAAGTTTGAAGTTTCTCACCTTTCGTCGCTTTTAAGGCTTTTCTTTACCCTTTAAATCAAGTGCTTGCCACTCAAAAGTAGCAAAGAGTACCTTTAGTAATTTACAATGAAAATTTTGCATCCTAAAACACATTTGATACTACTATTTGCATCCTAGGACATCCATCATACTCTTTTCATCTCAACACTTATTTCTTTTGTGTAATTATCATTTACCTTTTACCCTAGAATACTACAAAACTAACCAAACTAACCACCAA
>OVAU01002550.1:0-12015 GCA_900406315.1 Biscutella laevigata subsp. laevigata
AAAGAGTGTTAGAATGCAAAGAAGTATGGACATGTGTTAGAGTGCAATATATATTATCAAACTGCTCTAGAGTGAAAATCATTTTATAATTGTTTTTAGAGAATTCCTGTTTTCGTCGGTTTAGTATTCGAAATCGATTATCTTTACTCGTAAGATTTGGATTCTATGAAATATATATTTTCCATTAAAAAAAACTCATGTTTAATGTACCTACTTGTCGTTAAATCACGTTGGTCTTATTTTGAAACTAAAATAAAATTCTACTATAGATTCCTACGGATTTAAAAAAGAGTATCACGTGAGACATCAAATTTATAAAAAGAGAATATATTAGAGGTAATTTTTACAGGTACAAAAAATGATTTAAATATGTGATTGTAATATTCAGTTGACAAAAAAAAAAAAATGTGATTGTAATATTCTTGGTAAGTATCGACTAAAAATAATTACATCAAATTTTGTCTTTTTTTATTTATGCAATAAGAACGAAAAAAATTTCGGTCATATAATTATTAAATAAACAAACTAAAATTTTATCGCTTTCTTTTTTCTCCTCTTAATTCTTAAAATAGCAAATACAGATTGAATAAGAGACCCACATTACACGACTCCATGGCTTTTCATTTATTATACACATACAATTATGTAAGTTGTACATTATTTATTTTTTCTTGTTTAAAATTTATTGGATTTATTCGTTTAATATTTACATACGCAACACGTTGAAGTTAAAGAAAAAAAGATCAGTGTTGCAGACTCTCTTGCTAAATTAAATGATTATGTAAAAACAAACGTGGGAAGGGTTCTTCCTTCGCCCCAAGTCTAGAAGCCACTTCCACTCTCGAGGCGATTCAACTAATCGACAATCAGTTGATCGATCGATTTCTTTTCATTGATTTCCACTCAGAGATTTATGCTTGTTCTTTGAAGTTTAAGTGTAAGATCTGTCCTCTGCTATTTTGATTGTTTTGTTGGTGAGAGATTGGAGAAAGAGGACTTAGCTACTCGACGATCGATTGATTGATCGATTACTTCTCAACATCTTCTACCCAGTGTTTTTTACTTATTCTTTGAAGCTTCAGTGTAAGTTATGTTCTTCTCTTTCGATTGTTTTGCTGGTTGGAGATTGGATAAGGAGGATTTGGTGTTCGTTCCAGAAATTGAGACTTGAGCTGATAAAACTCTGGTTCGATTATCATCTGATATAAGATTTATGAGGCTGCTTCATTGGAATTGTCAGGGGCTGGGGAACCCTCTGACAATTCGATATCTAAAGGATATCAAGAGAATTCATTTTTCGGATATCTTGTTCCTCACTGAAACCAAGAATGTAGATACAATTGTACAAAGTATATGTAGACAGCTAATGTATGACAAATGTTTTTTTATCTCTGTTGAGGGATCTAGTGGAGGAGTAGCAGTGTTTTGGAAATCTTTNTTTCGGATATCTTGTTCCTCACTGAAACCAAGAATGTAGATACAATTGTACAAAGTATATGTAGACAGCTAATGTATGACAAATGTTTTTTTATCTCTGTTGAGGGATCTAGTGGAGGAGTAGCAGTGTTTTGGAAATCTTTGGTTGATTGTACAGTTAATGGATTAGCCTCTATCTATCATACTAAATTGGTACTGAAGGAAGAGACTAATACTTTTGATGTTGATTATGTGTATGGTAATCCAATCAAGGCAAGAAGGGATGAGCAGTGGAAGGAGATGATAGAAAAGGAGAAGATGAACAACCTTAACATGAGGCCTAGAATGCTAATTGGTGATCTTAATGATATTCGAAGCAGGGATGAGAAAAAGGGGGGGGCGTCCGAACGGAAAACTCTTTCAACCTATTCAATGACCTTGTTAGAGCTATGAGATTGCATGAAATGCCTACCATGGGAGGAAAGTACACCTGGGTGGGAAATAGGCATGAGCATAGGGTGTACTCTCGACTGGACAGATGCTTGGTATCAGCAAGTTGGTTTCAAAAATTTCCGAAAGCCTGCGCTCAATTGTTGGAATGGATTGGCTTTGACCATAGACCACTTCTGGTTTATACTGAGGGAGTTAAAAGTCTTGGAATATGACTGTTCAAATAAGACAATAGATGGAAAGATGAACTAGAAGTGAGGAATATAGTAGAAAGAGTGTGGCATGAAACAGACGATTGCTCAAGCAGAAGTCAATTTACCAAAAAATTGCTTCTATGTAGAAAGAATCTCTCACAATGGAAGAAACAGAACAAAATCAATTCTAGTCAAGCAATTAATGAGCTAAAGGTACAACTTCACTCTGCTATTAATGCCAAGTCTTGCGATTACAATCTCATACATAGGCTAAAGAGAGACCTGAATCATCAATATAAGCGAGAAGAGGAACATTGGAGAATTCAGAGTAGAGTTCAATGGCTCAAATCTGGTGATAAAAATACCAGATTTTTCCATATGAAAGCTACTCCAAGAAGGTTGTGAAATAGAATTGTCACGCTTAGAGATGAGGAAGGCAAAAGCTACAACACACCTGATGAGCTGAAATAAGCTGTTTCTAACTATTTCAATGCTCTTTACAATGTTAATGATCAGTATGATGCATCTCAGGTTTTAAAAACAATGAAGCCAAGAGTGACAAAGGAGATGAATGATGATCTGATCAAGCCAATCATTGATGAAGAAGTGATTCAGGCACTGAATCAGATGAATGATGACAAAGCGCCTGGACCATATAGCTTCACGGTGGGCTTCTACAAGCATCATTGGACAGCCATACGTGAAGGTATATTAAGTTACATAAATCAATTCCTATACAATGGTCACCTAGATCAAGATATGAATCATACTTTAATTTGTCTCATTCCAAAAGTTGAGTCTCCCATGTTAGTTAAAGACTATCGTCCCATAAGTCTATGCAACGTAGCGTATAAATTAATATCGAAGATTCTACCTGAGCGCCTCAAGCCGTGGTTGCATAGAATTATTAGTGAAAACCAGTCTGCTTTTATCCCCGGAAGACTTATTACAGATAATGTTCTCATTGCTCATGAGTTAATTCACTCTCTCAAAACAAGACAAACCAAGCATCCTTATTTGGCAATTAAACTTGATATTGCCAAAGCATTTGATAAGATAAGGTGGGAATACATAGACTTGATTTTGAAAAGAATGGGTTTTGCAGATTTGTGGTGTACTTGGATCAAGAAGGGCATAACAACAGCAACATTTTTAGTCCTCATAAATGGCGCGCCAGAAGGATACATCCTCCCCAAATGCGGCATAAGGCAAGGTGATCCCATTTCCCCTTATCTCTATTTGATATGTTCAGAAGGCCTTTCTCATCTGATTCATGAGAAAATGGAGAGTGGTTTAATTCATGGTTATAAAGCAAGTAGAAAAGGACCCTCAATTTCCCACATGCTCTTTGCTGATGATTCTGTGATTTTTTGCAAAGCGGACAAAGAAGAATGTGGGCAGCTATTAGAAGTACTAGATGAATATGAGAAGATGTCTGGTCAAAAGGTGAACTTCAACAAGTCTGCCATTGCTTTTGGTAAAGGGACTCCTTTAGCTAAGAAAAATGAGATAGCTCAGATGATGGGCATTATCAATACTGGAGGTTTTGGGAAATACTTAGGCTTACCGGAAATGGTTGGAAGAAATAAGACTTCCTGCTTTGATTACATAAGACAGCGAATAAGGAGAAAGATAGATAGTTGGTATACAAAATTGTTGTCACTGGCTGGGAAAGATACTCTAATCAAAACAGTTCTGCAAGCTATCCCAGCCTACACAATGTCCTGCTTCATGATCCCGAACAAAATTCACCTGCAAATTGAACGGGACATTAGGAGATTTGTATGGTCTGCTAATTCCGATAAGGGCAAGATGCCTTGGGTGCCTTGGGAGACGATAACAAGAGCAAAGAAGTTTGGTGGGTTAGGGATAAGATATCTTAAAATGTTTAATATGACTCTTCTTGCAAAACAGGGCTGGAGAATGCTACAAAATCCTGACTCTCTCCTTACGAAAGTTTATAAGGCTAAGTACTTTCCTAATACCACTATTCTACATGCTAAAATGGGAAGAAGACCGAGTCATGCGTGGAGGAGCATTTTCCAGAGCAATGCAATCCTAAGAAAAGGAATTGAATGGAGAATAGCCAATGGAGATAGTGTTAATATTTGGAGTGACAATTGGATCCCTGCAAGTGAATATAGGCCTCCTCATAAAAATAGAATGGGGTGTAGTCAGTATGTGAAGGAAAATGAAGCTGATGCAAAAGTCTCTCAACTTTTTATTAAAGGCACAAGGTGTTGGGATAAGAATATCCTAGATAAACTATTCTCTGCAGAAGATATAGAAAGGATTAGTTGTATCCTGGTATGTTTAAGCAAGCATTCAGACTTCTTCTCTTAGAAATTTACAAAAGATGGGAATTATACTGCCAAGAGTGGATATCACCTGATGAGGAATATGAAAGACCAGGAGAGTAGAGATCCTAGTACTTCAAAGAAAGGCGTCTTAACAAATCTTTGTGCAAAAATCTGGAAACTCCCAATCCAACCTAAACTGAAGCACTTCTGGTGGAGAGTTCTCCATGATGCTTTTCCAACCTATGTGAACTTAAGAAGAAGGAGGTTAAAAGATGATGACACTTGCGACTTATGTGGGGAAGATAAGGAAACTCAAGAGCACTTGCTTTTTGATTGCAGAATAGCAAGAGAAGTGTGGGAGTTGAGCAACTTAAAGAAAAACTGGAACTTAGACAAAGCTACTCATGATGTAGCAAATATCCTAAAGCAGACTCTGAATAAAAACCAGGAGACAATCATAGCTACTTTAATTATGGGATGGAAATCTATGGAAAGCTAGAAATACTTTTGTCTTTCGAAGAGAAAGATGGATGATCCCAAATATTATCTCTAAAACTCATAATGATTTATCTTTGCGTGGCAGGAAGCTTCTCAAGGACAAGACAGCCTAAAAGCCAATCCCAGAAGCAGGGAAAACTCAGAGAAGGAAGTTATGGCCAAAATAAAATCTAAGTGGAGTTGTCTCATAGATGGATCCTGGAAATCGAACAGGGAGACTGCAAGATACGGATGGTGCGTACAAGATCCCAGTGGCAAAATAATATTGACAAGCTCTGGTAAAATAACTCATCTTGCCTCTTCAATAGAAGTTGAAGCTTACGCCTTAAAAGATGCAATAATGAGGCTCAAAATGTTGGGTTATGGTGAAATGATTTATGCTTCAGACTCTCAACAACTAATCACGCTATTGCAGAAGACCATGAGATACAAGAATGCATCACACTATCCTTGGAGGAACTACTCAGTTGCCCCTATTCTTGAAGACATTATCACCATGCTTAGCAAATCCCCTATTTATTCGATTTTGTATGTCCCTAGATCTATTAATGTATTAGCAGATACTCTTGTTAAAGAGGGTAGGATAAGTAAATCCCCTCCCATTGTAAAGTGGATGAACTTCGGTACAACTTAATATATACTCCCTCCGTTCCTCTCTAAGTGATGTTTTAGGTTTTTATTTTTGTTTCTATTTAAATGATGTTTTCGATTATCAATGCAAAAATTTAAAGCTAAAAACCATTAATATTCTGTAGTATGGTTTTTGATTGGTTAAAATAGATGAAGTTAATGGTGTTTTTATGAAAAAGAGAAAAATTAAATGATGTTTTTGTGTTTTATTAATCAACGTGAAAAACCTTTAAACATCAAATATTGAGGAACGGAAGGAGTATAAAGTTTTGTTGTTGTGTAAAAATAAAAAAAAAAAGAAAAAAAAGATCACAATGAACATTATATTAGCATTCTTTCAGATATAGTTTATTTCAATTTAACCCATAATTTCTGCCGTTAATTAGGAGTAGCCCCTTAAGTTTTACATTATTACTTAAAAGCTCACTTTTATAAGAATGTACAAAGTCAGAACTTTTTGAGCAACCGTCCGTCGTCTCTTCTCTTACATCAATGATTGGGTGACTCCAAGTAAATGCCAAATTGATGATCACATTACTTTGTTACTATATGATTCTACGATCTAGTATGAACAAGTGAACAACTAGTCTTATAAGAACTCCAAGATTCTCCCTTGATTCTATCGTTCTTATCTTTACCGATTTTTCCGCCTTTCTGGGTTTTTTTTTTCTCTTTATCTTCTTCGGAATTGGGTCTTACAAGAATCACAAGATTACTGGGTTTGGTTTTCTCAGATCTTTTTCGTTGATTTAACTCGTACAAGAATGAGCTTTTGATTCACATTTGTTATTTTCAGGCTTCTTCGTTGATGGTCATCTAAATCTCAAATCAGAGCAAAAAGGGACGTTTCAGTCGAATTTCTCTCTTTAGGTATTCAATCTTTATACTTCTTTTTTGGGGAAAAAAGAGAATTGATGGAAATCTTACTGTTTGTCGTTTTCCAAATGTCTGCAAATAGAATTTTCTCAACAGGCAAAAACAATTTGTATGCCTACTAAAGCAAGTTGGCTGCTTTATAAATCATTATATCATTGACTCACTAAGATGTATTTATATAATTTATTTGTATATGTATTCCTCCTTCATGCTAAAGCTCGTGTGTTCTGATCCCTCTGTAGTATTTTAATCATTTTTGATCTGTATAAGATCTCAAGCAAAACCTCAGCTTTTGTATTTTAAAAACCAAAAAAGAACCAGAAGGAAAACGAGGGTATATACAGGTAAGGCATTATATATCGAGATCTCTGATCTGGCTTATTTGTTAGAACAAGACATCTTATTGAATTGAAGTGCAATAGCTTTAAGTATACCAAGCTGATTTTCTTGCGGATTTTGTGTTGTAAAAAGCATAAAACAAGCTGGATTTTAATAGTTTCTTCAAACTTCTGATTTGATTTGGTATTTAATTTCCCACTGTGGTTTCTGCATGATTATATCATAGATGAGCACATGGATTGTAGAGATAGCCAGCAATTTAGTCGCTGACTTTCTTATATGTAATTTTTTTTATAACTGATGAATAGAAGTTTTCTTGTCTTGTTTTAGTATTGTGCTTGAGCACTAATCAGATGCTCAGCAATCCACAATCCACTTTTGAGGTTTATTCCATTTAGATGCTTAATGATCTGTTCGTGATTGTGTCAAACTGTTCTTTTTCCTTGACACGTTCTTTCATTTCCTCAAACGGATTTTGAGTAATTCCCTTGAATCAGCTCTGTGTCTATGGCTCTTGAATCTCTCTTTGTGACTCTCTGATTATAAACTGTAAAATGTGAAATTGTGTGTCTGATGATCATGTTTAGTTTTATGAAATCTCTGACTAGGTGAGGATTTCAATCAACCTGCAGGAATTGGTTGATTGAAATCTCAATATTAGTTTTAAGTCTTGTGAAGCTTTGAATGTTTCAGAAACGTTCTTGGAAATGTTCTTTCCTTTCCATTCTTGGATTTTAAAACTGTTTTGACTTTGGATAATATTATTTTATATTTTGTATTAATTCTTTTTCCATGTGCCACGAACCCATTCTCTGTTTGCTTCATCAAGTTGGCAAAAGCAAATCCTTATATAAGTGATATCAGGCTGTCTAATTCCCACATTCTTCTCAGGCTCTTATCGAAAATTTGCTCTCTGCTTTACGCCATTAAAAGATGGTGGCCTTTGGGAAGTATTTGCAGCGGAAACAAATTGAAGAATGGAGCTGGTTTGCATTTGCTTCTTGCATCTCAATACTTTGATTTGTGTTTTGATTTCGGTGCTAATGAACCGTTGGTGAATTCCTTGTAGTTATTACATCAATTACAAATTGATGAAAAAGAAAGTGAAGCAATATGCTGAACAAATCCAAGTCGGATCTCAACATCCTCGCCATGTCCTCAAAGATTTCTCTAGGATGCTCGATACTCAGGTATGTTATAAACAGTGTTATGGACAATTTCCGAGATGATTTTTGTTTGAGTTCTATGCTCGTTGATTTGTAATTGTCCGTGCATCTCTGAGGTTAAATATGGCTACATATGAATTGTAGCAGTCAAGTGTTTGTCATTGATTCTGCTTGCTATATGAAACATTTGAGAAATTAACTGTTCTAATGATCATATATAACTCCTTCCTGAATGTCGAATTGTTGGAGAAACTGAAAGCAATTCGTCGTTTTGCAGATTGAGAAAACTGTCCTTTTCATGTTGGAACAACAAGGATTGCTTGCAGGGAGATTAGCGACATTGAGGGAAACACATGATGCTATACTTGAGCAGCCTGAAATATCAAGAATTGTTGAGCTACGAGAATCATATAGAGACGTTGGACGAGATCTTCTCCAGCTTCTGATATTCGTCGAGTTGAACGCCATTGGTCTGCGTAAGATACTTAAGAAATTTGACAAACGTTTTGGCTATAGATTCGCCGATTATTACGTGAAGACCCGTGCTAATCATCCTTACTCTCAGCTCCAACAAGTCTTTAAGCATGTGGTAATACTTTGTTTCTTACCGCTCTTCCACTGGTTTCATCTATAGTCTCGTTTCTTGTTAGGAATCTCAAATCTTCTGTGTCTGGAATGTATAGGGTGTTGGTGCTGTTGTTGGGGCGATTTCCCGCAATCTTCATGAGCTTCAAGAAAATGAAGGAAGCTTTTATTCAATTTATGACCAACCCGTTCTTCCGCTTCAGGTACTATTTCAAATGTATCAAATCAAAATCCGTGTTTTAGCTCTCGTAAATCCTAATCCTTTCCTTGAACTCTGCAGGATCCAGTGGTTGAGGCACTAAAAACCGCAGTGGACAAATTAACCCACTCGACGAATTTCCTCAACTTCTTGGCACAGCATGCTCTTATCATGCAAGATGATTTGCAGACTCCTTCAGAGGATTCAGTCGATGAGCGGACTTACCATTTTAATTCCTTACTTCTGAATCTAGGAAACACATTTCTGTACATGGTCAACACTTACATCATCGTCCCTACAGCGGATGACTATTCGATGAGCCTTGGAGCTGCTGCAACAGTTTGTGGTGTTGTCATTGGATCTATGGCTGTGGCTCAAGTATTCTCATCTGTTTATTTCAGCGCTTGGTCCAACAGATCTTACTTCAAACCTCTCGTGTTTAGCAGTATCGCACTCTTCATCGGAAACTTAATGTATGCGTTGGCCTATGATGCCAATTCTATAACGCTTCTCTTACTCGGCCGTCTCTGTTGTGGGTAAGTTGAAAGTCAAACTCGTTTTCATATAAATCGTGTAAAAGAGGAAACCTTTTCGTTTAACTTATGATAACCCTTTAAATTTGCAGGTTGGGATCAGCAAGAGCTGTGAACCGGAGATATATCAGTGATTGTGTGCCTTTAAGAATCCGAATGCAGGCATCAGCAGGTTTTGTGAGTGCTAGTGCTCTTGGAATGGCTTGTGGTCCTGCGCTTGCCGGTTTACTCCAAATCAAATTCAAGATCTACAAGTTTACATTTAATCAGTCTACTTTGCCTGGTTGGATTATGGCTGTGGCTTGGCTGTTCTATTTGGTATGGCTATGCATTTCATTCAGAGAGCCGTTGCGTGACACAGAGGAAGAAGAAAAAACCATCAATCCAAATGAAACAACATCAAGTAATCCGCTTTTTGTAGACTTTGATTGTAAAAGCTGTTCTTTTTTTCTGATTAAAACAATTATTAACGAGTTTCAGTTGGATTCTTGGATGATGCAGAGACAGATAGAGAAAAAATAAGCAGAGTCGAGGAAGGTCTTCAAAAGCCCTTGCTGATTACTTCAGGGATCAAGCCAGAAGACGTAGATGAATTCGATGAAAGTGAAGAATCTCTTGAAGATTCTCGCAGACCCGCAAATTCTTTTATGGATGCATACAGACTTCTTACTCCATCTGTTAAGGTATCATCATCAGTTTTCATAAACGTTCAGAAAATAATATCATTTTGATGGAGCATTAAAAATTTGTCTGGCTGAAAGCTCTGTTGTGTGATTTTGGTCGTCAGGTTCAACTGTTGATCTACTTCATGCTCAAATACGCGATGGAGATATTACTGTCGGAATCTAGTGTCATTACTTCATACTACTTTGGTTGGACAACAAGCTCCGTTGCAATCTTCCTGGCCTGCCTTGGCCTCACGGTACTACCAATCAACATTATTGTCGGAAGTTACATCAGTAATATGTTTGAAGACAGGTAATCTTCAAATCCCAATTCTTTGATCCATAAACTTGAATAGACTGAATCCACATCAAGCTTGAAACTTATTTGCATCTAGTCTAAAGATTCGATGATTTTAATGCTTCTGGTGAAATCCACATAAATCTGAAACATTGATGTTTTTTCATTGAACACATATGAAGCTTGAAACTTCTATCATCAAATCTGAACACTTTATCCTTTAGACTACGTAATGATTGAATATCTAGAAAGCTTGAGATTTTTTCTTATCTAATCTGAAACATTGATGTTTTTTTTGGTTGGTGACTGATTTGTAATTTGTCTCTGTCTAACAGGCAAATCCTATTAACATCTGAAATCATCGTATTCATTGGGATTCTATTCAGTTTCAATTTGTTCGTTCCATACACTGTACCACAATACGTAATCTCTGGCCTCGTTATGTTCGTCGCTGCTGAAGTACTCGAAGGTATACAAACTAAACAGAAAATAGACTTTTGATTCGATAACACCAACAGTTTTTCAACGGCTCTTTCTTTCTTACTTCAATCTAGGTGTGAATCTATCCTTGTTATCGCGGGTAATGTCATCGAGGCTATCGAAAGGAACATACAACGGAGGATTGCTATCGACAGAAGCTGGAACATTGGCTCGAGTTGTGGCAGATGCAACCATAACATTGGGAGGATACTTGGGAAGAGGACATCTCTTGAATGCTACTCTTCTACCATCTCTTGTCATTTGCATTGGTTCCATTCTTGCTACTTGTTGTACTTATAATTCTCTCTATTGATCATTAGGGTTTTCACTTACTAAGCTTACAGTACAGTGTGCATGATCCTCTCTTTCTTACATAAAAGGTTATTGCAAGATACGATCTTACAACTAGTTTGGATTAGTCCTTTTTTTTTTTCCATTGTGGGCCACAAAGGGGGCCCATTGCTGCATATCTGGAGCACAAACGGATTCGAACCCGCGACATGCCAGAGGGAGAGCTCAATGCACAACCGGCAGTGCTACATTGCCCCGGCGGATTAGTCCCTTAAAATACCCGAAAAATCTATTAAAATCTGATATTCCATTTAGAAAATTCCTTATATGATATTTATATATATGTATATGGGCTCACATATATATACACACACAACCTCATTGATCATATAGAAGAATGAAGAGAAGAAACATGTAAGCTCACTAGTTCTAGGGCTTCCCTCCATTGGCAGGTCACTTACCTCCACATATACACATAATATAATTATATACTCCATTGTTATATATAATAGATTTGTGGAAGCTGCCAAAGGAGAGTTGCCCTGCAACTGGTTCGCTTAATTAAAGCACAAATGAGCATTGGTGGAGCTACCCTTAAGGTAAGAGCCCTGAAATTTGTTTTTTTTTTTTTCAAAAACTTTGCTTAAAATTTATTAGATTATTTGTGATGAATTAGCATAATGATCAAGTCGAACAGAACAAATTGTGTTGATGTATCTAGATCTGAGTTAGACACAATATTGTCTCTGTTGGATATTTTTTTGTAACGCTGTAGATATAAATTATGATCATTTATCAGTCATTTCATTCTTTTCTTTATCTCATATTTTAGAAAATGTTCATATAGATTTATGTCAGAATGTGATTTTAAGTCATAAAGAAACTGACATGGTATAATATCACACATGCATGATCGCATTCAACACACAAATCTGTTTCCTCGGGTTTTAGAGAGTGAACTTCAGACTTTCAGTGTAGAGTGCGTGGTGAAATGGCCACAGAAAAAGTGAATTTTGAAATAGATTTCCGAAATTTTAGTGAATCTAGCTAGTTAATCGGAAGATCTTCAATTTTGGTGTTTTAATTAACTGGATC
>OVAU01002551.1:0-12334 GCA_900406315.1 Biscutella laevigata subsp. laevigata
TATACTTAAAGTAAATATATTTTCTTTTATGTAAGAAAAAAACGAAAATAGTATTGTATTATTATATTTAACCATTAAAATATTTATTTAATATTCTATAATATATTGTTTGGCAGCAAGAATAATAATAATCACTTAAAAAGAATTAAAATTAAATATGTTTGGCAACAGGTTTAGGATATTAAAATTTAAATAAAAAATAATCTAAAAAATTGTGGAGTTGACACATAAGCAAAATCACTTCACGTTTAATATATAAAAGGATTTAATATATAAGGGGATAGGGTTGGGCAAAATTCATTTGGAATCAATCCGAATTAAGAGGTATATATGGTAAACTAATTTTTTTATAATTATCCGATGAGTGTTAGATTTCTAATCATGGAGAATTGAAAATCGAATGAATATATGAATTATTCAAATTATAATCATAAATCTAAATTAGTTAACTATGTTTACATATGAATAAGAAATATATCTAAAATATTAATATTTGAACTTGTTTTAGTTATATTAAACAATTTTTACCCCAATTTATTTTTAAAAACTATTATTAAATTTTAGTTTTTGGTAATTCAAGTAATTTGGATCATAATCGGAGTTGAACATATTTCGGTTTCTTTAAGGGTCCTAAATCTCTTACACAAACTAACATAAACCCAAAAACTACTCGAACCACACTTGAACTGATTCTTTTTTGTCAACTAAAACTTCATATATTAATCGAGGTTGGTTGGGTAGAGTGATGACCACAAAAAATTTCTCACTCGAAATATTATGATCTATATTTTTAATAAGAATATCGACACGAACAATTTAGTCACCCAAACTGATTTTTTAATAGATACAATATATATTTGAAATATATGAAACCGAAAAGTTTTTGCCTACCGAAATCCCATCCGAAGGACTGAAGAATCGAGCAACCCTAATTACAAATATCCACTCTCTTGTTTTTGGTACAAAGCAAAAAAAAAAAAAACTGTTGAAAAAAAGCAAAAAAAAACCCTGAAATTTATTAAAAATGTTCAGAAGGTAATACTAGTATATGATGGATTTTCTTGTTGTCAGATAAGAGATTAATAATTTGAAATCTTTTTCATGTAAATGTTTTTTTTTTGTCAGAATGAAAATGATTTTACCTTAAAAGAAATAAAAAATATTTATTAATTAATAAAATAAAAAGAAACTATTTGGAGGAAAGTAGGCAGGGGACCATTTGGCGATAGGTAAACAGTTGTCTCTTTAAACACCCATCTCACCTTCAATCCCTCACCCGCAACTGGACCCCACGCGCTATTTCTTTATATATTTAAAAAAAAATAATTTTTCTATACGAATATTCATTTTTATTATTATTATTTTATTTATTTTATTGGGGTTAAATCCGTCCATCAACTTTAATTAAGCCGGCGGCTGTCAGCCTAAGTTCTGAAAAATCTAGGATTGGTCCCCACGTTTTTTTTACTTTTAATTAATTTAATTGTTTTTTCAAAATTTCGTTTTGTCGTATCTATGATTTTTATTATTTTCCAAAAAATAATTATTTTGATCTCTTGTCTTTTTCTTTATTCTGATGTTGCATCAATCCAAATGTACGGTGAGGATTTCTCTTAACCCAATCGCATGCTATTGCTTTTGGGGGGACCATTTGTGGTCCTAACTATATCCTCTTGACACGTGTCGTATGTTTTTGGCCCGCGGGTTACGACGTGATTTGTGGTCCATAACCAAATTTCTCACCGGCTATTTCCGGTTTGTTGCTTTATGCCAACCGGTGTTTTCTTTCGTCGCTGTTAGTTAGAGGGAAACTATTTGTGGTATCTTCAAGGATGCGATAAAATGTTATTAATCATACCAAATTAATTGGTTTTAATCGTATATTTTATTTACCACTTATAAATGGACAAATCATTCTTGACAAAAAAAAAATGGACAAATCATAAATTAAACTTTCAGCATTTTAATATTATTTTTTCTAGGCTTGAGTTTATTACGTAAACCCGAAAAACAAGGACTAAACTCGAACGGAATCAAAGGATAAATCCGATTGGATAATCTTAAATATGAAACATCGAACCCAAACCCAACCAAAACCTTAGATATTTTGGGTATCCTAAAAAACCGAACATAAACCTAAATATTTAGTATTTTAAAGTGTTTTTACGACTTTGAAATAATTTTAACGTTCAATATTTAAATTTTAGATATTTTATATATTTTAAATGTTTTTTTTCTCAATTTTATGTGTAGTTTTAATATTTTATGATTTTTTACACGTATCAATAAGCTAGACCCATGCTTCGAATTGTTTCATGTCATAAATAAACTCGAACGCTAAAAAAATCTGTTGGATATGCGGATATGAAAATATTTTAAAATTTCAGATTTATTAGTATTTCTAATACTTTTTAAAAAAAATTGTTGAAAATATCGAAACCCGATCCGAATAACCAGAAAATTTAACATGACCCGATCAAATCTGAATTGTTTCAGGTTTCACACACATGTCTAAATCAACCCAAACAGGGTAAAATCAAACTAAACCGAAACCAATTTTTAAAAAATCCGAATAATTTCTATATCTGTTTACCATAAACCCGAATGTAGAGATGTCAATTTGGGTTATAACCCGCGGGTGAGTACCAAATAACCCTATAACGGGTTGGGTTTGGACATTTATTTGTCAACCGCTGTCCGCGCGGAAAGATCCGCACGGGTTTACAAAAAAAAGCGTCCTCCGCGGGTCGGACCATTTGACTGCGGGTCAACCCAAATAACATCACTATTTATAAAGTTGAGGAATTTTTACAGAATTTATAAGTGAGACTGTTATAGTTATAATCATATGGTCTCAGAGATATGAACAATCTGATTAATTTTTTGATAAGTTTGAGTATCTTAAATAAGTTGATTAATTTTTTGATTTTATTCATATTTTCGTCTGTTAAGCTGTATAACAACTTGTAAATATGGGATTTCAACTCTCAAGTTGTAAACCTGGTAAACATTGAGCATGAATGAAAAATTTTTTGATGGATCATTAAAACTGTCATCTAAACCAAGAAAGAGAAAACATGTTAACGATGTACGAAAGCTGATAAAATCAAGAACAAAAATCTCTTCAATAACGATTGTAATTAATATTTTCTATTATGATCTTATTTTGATGAGATATTTTGCTTCTTGGAATTTTAAGTTTTTAGTTATGATTTTATTTTTAATTTTGGTTTGAATTTTTCTTCTAATTTTTTTTAGGTTTTGTGGTGTCATTGATTGGATTGGTGTTATGGTTTTTTGATTTTAGTGTCAGTTTTATCTTTTCACATATTTTTTCTATGAGCACGTATTTCATTGGAGAACTGAAAACGTATGATGAAGAAATTAAGTTGCGGACAAATATAATTAAATATAACCATATAATCCTTCCTAACGAATCAACTAAAAATTGTATATTTTTTTTTTATCATTTTACGTTACTAAACCCACGGGTCAACCCATTTATTAATTGAACTATGCAGATTAGGTTTGGACATCTATTCGTAGATCGTCGTTCGCGCGGACACCTCTACCCGAATGGGTATCCCGCTGCCTAGAACTAATTTTATGTGAGTTTTTTTTTTGGTCAACATTTTATGTGAGTTTTTTTTGTATTTGTTTTATAATCTTAATGAAGAATCAGTTGAAAATAAAGGTTTGTTATTACAAATGCGTGACATCTGTCTTATTTTGGTCGAACAAGCAATTGTTTTTTTTAATTTATGTATGACTTTATTATTTTAGGTTAGTGTTAATTTGTCACGCTCATTGGAGTGACGTGTAAAGCACGCTCCAACCTTTATGGGGGATTTGCTACGTACAGCGTCTGGCTTTAGTTTTTTTTTTTTTTTTTTTTTTTTTTTGGGNTTGTCGGCGCGTCTGGCTTTAGTTTAGTGATTGCTTATTAATATTTAACTGAATATTGCTTGTTATTTTTCTATCATTATCCATTTGTATACAACTAAATTATTAGACCTAAGTATGGTGACTCACCTCACTTGTAAATTATTATTTTCAATACTAAGGGGGTGGTATTGGCTTTGAGAATTTAAAAGAAATAAGATGAATTCTTGTCTGAAGGAATTTGAGGTATTATAAAAGAAAATTAGCAAAAAGTTGAGGAATTCTAACAGAAAGACACTATTCTAGCTAAGAATTCATGCAACATAGATTTTTAGGAAAATTCTTTTAAATTCTATCTAAATGACAACACATTCATAAGCATTTTAAAATTGAATAACACTTATTTTCAATAGAATTTAAATTCTATTGAGTTGAATAACAATGAAATTTAATAGAATTCAAAGAATGACAACAAATCTTTAATTCAATAACACATGAATTTATAAGAATTCAAAATCTAATAGATTGAAGAACACTAGATTTAGATAGAATTATCAATTCTCTTAAACTCAATTAAATTCCCTAACCGAATACCCCCACCTAAAACCGTCCCGATTAAAATAGAACTAAAACAATAGAAAAAGACAAAATAAGCATATGGAAACACATCAGTAATAAGATTGTAGTCGGCACTAAAATTTCATATTTGACAAAATAATGTTTAAATTAGTAAACATATATCTGTTATTCAATTATAGTTTGGTCAAATTTATAGCACTATTTTAATCTTATAAATAATAATATGTATATATATCAGCTACGAAAGTTGTAACTAAATTATTGATTACACCTCTGATTTTATAATTGTAATTTACGATTAATATATGAGAAAAACCATAATTAAGTGTGTTCAATGTAATTGAAAAGTTTACACATAAATTCGAAAACGGTAGTTAAAATATGAGCGTGAATACACGCGCTTCATTGGTTTAAGATACGTTGCGTCTGAAAACGCAACACGTAGCAACTTTTTAAAAAAGGAAAATACATTTATTATTCTCAACAACATAAAATAAAAAAGAGACTTGAGGAGCAACGACTTTGCTTCACCATCCGATCCAGTCGTCACTAAAAATGGACGACTCAGATTAGTCCATGACGACAATACTTTTATTTAATTATTTTTTTCTTTTGTGATTTACCTAATCTGCTATTTGTGTACATTAGTCACTAATTATTATATTCATTTTTAAGGACCACAGTGATTGGAAAAAAATAAAAAAAACTTTGATCGATAGGTAACATTGCATAATCGCTGAATGACGGAAATTAAAATAAAATTGCATAATAAAATATACAGAACAAAAAATGCATAATAAAAAGTTGCTTAATGAAATTTTGCGCGATTGGATAAATTTTGCAGAATGACGGAAGATAATTTAAAATTACCAATATACATAAATATCTTAAATATTAATAATTTCTTAAATAATTTTTTCCACATATTTTCTAAAATATGACAACATCTTATATTTATTCATTATTTTAATTTTTATTATTATATATATATATTTATATATATATTTACTAATTTTTAACATTCATATTAATAAATACATATAATAATGTTATTAAATCCAAATCATAGAAAATATATCTGAATATAAAAACTACAAAATATTAATTATGTATAATATAAAAACCCTAAGTATTAAGAAAATGTGAAATGCAAACATAAAAGTTTTGTAGAACTATAAATAATTTTATAATTACTCATTTTGACAATATATAAATATCAACTAGATTACTATTATTAATAGCTTTAACCAAATAAATTACTAAAACCACACTTAATTGCCTAACACATATTCCTTTGTATTTTTTAGGTAAAAAAACAATTTCATGTTTATGTGTTTTATTGAATTTTAGGTAACTTTCTTGATTGTTAAATTTTTGGCATAATCGCATTAGAAATCGCAATCGGACAAATAAGCAATTACCAATGAAAACCCTTCTCTTGCTTTTTTTTTTGTCAAACCTTCTCTTGCTTAAATGTTTATGCAATGGTTTCTTTTAAAAAAAAACTGTTTTTTTATATATATATATATATATTTGATAATTATGTTGAAAACAAAAGAGTAAAAATATCGGAATAAATGGTTTCTCTCAGCTCTGTATAAGTCTGCACAAACCTATATATATTCAGAAATATATATATATATACAATATTTTCATTTACTTTTTGTCGATTAAATAAAAATAAAATAAGTTTGTTTTTTTGGTGTGTGATTGATAATTGAAAAACATGAAGCAATCGTAATAGAAGAAGCAGAGATTCACCTTCCTCTCCTTTTCTTTATCTTTCCCTCTCAGAAACAGGAAATTCGAAAAGAAAATTTTAAATTAAAAAAAAAAAAAAGTCAGTGATCAAACGATGGCGTTTCATCACAATCATCTCTCTCAAGACCTCTCCTTCAATCATTTCACCGACCCGAATCAACCTCCTCCTCCTCCGCCGCCTCCGCCTCAACAGCAGCAACAACAACAGCAACATTTTCAGGAAGCTACGCCTCCTAATTGGCTTAACACGGCGTTACTTCGTTCCGATAATAATTTCCTTAACCTTCATACAGCTACCGCCGCAAGTAGCTCTGATTCTCCTTCCTCCGCCGCAGCTGCAGCCGCTAATCAGTGGTTATCTCGTTCCTCCTCTTTCCTCCAACGAACTGGGAGTAACAACAACAACACCGCTGCGTCTGGTGGTGCTGTTGTTGGAGACGTCATCGACGACGTTACCGGAGGAGCAGAGCCGATGATCGGTGGGGAGATGAAGAGCGGTGAAAACAAGAACGACGGAGGAGTAGGAGGAGGAGCGGAGGGTGTTGTGAGCTGGCAGAATGCGAGACACAAGGCGGAGATCCTTTCGCATCCGCTTTACGAGCAGCTTTTGTCGGCACACGTCGCGTGTTTGAGAATCGCTACTCCGGTTGATCAACTTCCGAGAATCGACGCTCAGCTTGCACAGTCACAACACGTCGTTGCTAAATACTCCGCTTTAGGCTCCTCTCAAGGACTCGTCGGCGACGACAAAGAGCTTGACCAATTCATGGTAAACAGATTTTTGAATTTTTTTTTTCTCACTTAAAAAAAATTATAGAAGAAAAGTCAAACATACTTAGAACCACCGACTCAATTTACGATTTGGATTTAGCTTTTCTGATTGCAAAATCTCGGTGTGTTTTTGGGGATTTACAATTCCGAAATTTCATATCCCTAAATTATGAACTTATCTAAACTTAGTGGGACCATAAAAAGAGCTTTTGATTTAATAATAATAATGGCGATTGCTGAAATTTTTTTTGAAGTTACAGAGACTGAATTTATGTCTTTTGTGTTTATATAAACAGACGCATTATGTGCTGCTTCTATGTTCATTCAAAGAGCAATTGCAGCAACACGTACGTGTTCATGCAATGGAAGCTGTAATGGCTTGTTGGGAAATTGAGCAGTCTCTTCAGAGTTTAACAGGTGAGGTTTTTGTTGAGCTGTTGAATGAATGAGTCTGTTTCATCGACATTATAATAATTGTGGAACGATGTGTTTATTGGTGAGGATATAGGAGTGTCTCCTGGAGAAGGAATGGGAGCTACAATGTCAGATGATGAAGATGAACAAGTAGAGAGTGATGCTAACATGTTTGATGGGAGTTTAGATGTGTTGGGATTTGGTCCTTTGATTCCTACTGAGAGCGAGAGATCATTGATGGAAAGAGTTAGACAAGAACTCAAACATGAACTCAAACAGGTAATAATCAGCTACGTTAATTTAGAACTTATTCTTCTATAAAACCAATACTCATCATTTTTGAAGTTATTAGAACTTGAGATTTTCCACATTGGAAGTTGGAACAATTCTACACAAAAATAATATATAAGGTCTTATGAATCGATCCACTCATTGTCAATCATTTTGAGTTAGAAGACCATAATTTCTATTTTGGTATTTAAAGCCAAAATTAGCTCAATTGACATTTTTCCATAGAAACGGTTTCTTACCTTTCAAATAGTCCGTCGTTATGGTATGTCTTAGACATTATCTACCCACATCTTGAACATGCCTATTAAAATGTGAGATTGTCTCACATTGGAAGTTGAGATAATTCTACACAAGTATTTAAAGTTTCATGTCCATCAATTGCTAATTAGTTTTGAGTTTCAGCCCATGATTCTTAATAGATGTGTATACGGTTTCTGAAATATCTTCTGAATCAAGTAGGAGCAGTATATTGATTTCATGATTTCGGTTTTAGATGAATGAACTAACAAATGTAGAACCCTGGTTTTCTTTAAGGGTTACAAGGAGAAAATAGTAGACATAAGAGAGGAGATACTGAGGAAGAGAAGAGCTGGGAAATTACCAGGAGACACCACTTCTGTTCTCAAAGCATGGTGGCAATCTCATTCGAAATGGCCGTACCCTACTGTGAGTTCCTCTCTTTCTCTCACTCTCACTCACTCACTCACTCACTCACTCAGTCATCTCAAATCTCTTTAACTTGTTCTCACTCATTTGCAGGAGGAAGACAAGGCAAGGTTGGTGCAAGAGACAGGATTGCAGCTAAAGCAGATAAACAATTGGTTCATCAATCAGAGAAAGAGGAATTGGCATAGCAATCCATCTTCTTCCACGGTTTTGAAGAACAAACGCAAAAGGTATATATATTTTAACATAGCTGGAAAAAACTTATGGATTGGAGTCAATGTTTTGAAGTATTTGTGTTTGGATGAAAGTAATGCAGGTGACAATAGTGGAAGAGAGCGTTTCACATAGAAGTTGAAGAAGGTTTTTAGGGATTGAAGTTGGGAAAATGAAGAAGGCTATACAGAGAGGGGACAGGTTTAGAAAGTAATATTTTTGTGCAATTACACAGTATGTAGTTTGGTTATGTGATATGCCATATGTTTATTAGTAGCAAGTAGTACACAAAACCAAAAAAAAAAAAAAAAACATGAAAAAAAGAGATTCAGGTTTTTGTTTAATGTCTTTTTTAATGGGATTGTTTGTTTGTTGTCTGCATGAGGTTTGTTATGAACCATCAGATCATGATATCTTGTGTTGCATCTAAATATTTACGTAGGTTTGTTGGATAATAGAATTGTATTTATAGAAGAAGGACTAGTATTGTAGGCATCTGAAATAATAGAAAAAAAGTTGATAGAACATTTAATTCGTATGGTTTTTATTTATTGGTTATTGTAACATTTGGACACACTTACCATTCTTGTTTCTTTAGCTCCACTGTTTTTACTGTCCGTTACGATTCGACACTCGTGTTAGTGGCTCGACAGGTAAAAGACGTAAACACAAAACATACGTATCTTAGATAATGAAGCTTGGTGCATACTCTCGAATAATATAATAATCTGAAACATGTAACTCTTAAGTGTCTAATGTTTCGTTTCGATTTTAACGTTTCATGTATTGTCTTGAGCGACGAGAAGTGCATAGAGAGAGATACGACATTGGGAGTAGCCTTGCGTTGTGTACATCGAAGGTGTTCCAGCCTTCAAGATCAAGGCAGGGCGATATCTTGATCGTGGTACATATGCCTAGCACAAGAAGATGTTTCATAGAACTTCAAGATCAATATATCTCAGTTAGATGAGTAGATGCATCATGCATATAGGTCTTGATACGAAACAAATATCCGAAAAATTTATGTTATCCATAATTTGATTCAATCTGAAAATTTACAGATATTTGTAAAAATCGAATATGCGAGCTTTTATACTAATATTTATGAATAATTTGATACACTTATATTCGTTTATTTTTATATTTTAAAACTTATATAATTCATTAAAATAATAAAAGATTAGATTCTCTCTTTGGCAAAAAAAAAAAAAACTTAAAAGCTAATTTAGTCAAATGAAGGCGAAAAAAATTAGGAAAAATAATTCAAGGAAAATTGTTCAATGATATTTTTATATTTTTTGTTTATTTATTTAATTAGCTATTTATAAATTATATATGTTTTCAGATCAAAATGGATAACCGATTCTTTTCTAAAATGTATTATTTGTATTTACTTTTTCTTTCGTAAGTAATATAATTTTACTATTTCATTTATTCCGAAAAGAAAGTACATCTGAGAGCAAATCAGACAAATATTTTAACTTATTGATGATATTTGGGATAAATACAAGTATTTTTGGATAAAACATGTATAGGTTGGGATAACCATTTAGAATTAATACCAACAACACTACGAGACTGGTTAAATTATTTGTAACACTCAATATCAATTCTATTCACATAAATGACAAAATGAATACAAAAAACCTACTCCACAAAACAAGAATTAAGAAGCATCAAGCTTTTTTTTGGAATCAGAGAAGAACCGAATCCGAACCCAGTTCAGTGCCTTTAATGCCCACCGGAGCTACAAACCTCGTCGGAGAAAGTTCCTCGCCGCCTCCATCATCAAAATTAAGACTGTAATTTCTAAGATCGTAAGTAAAATCCACATCTCTCTTCATCTTCTTCTTGCTATTACTAAAACTTCTTATAAAGTTTTTCCACTTCGGCCCCGCAATTTTCTCTGAAATCTCTTTTAGATCCTTAAGTTTCTTACTTCCCCAGTTTTCCCCTCTTTCTTCCTGCAAATCGCCACCTCCTCTTCGCCACCGTGTTACACACAATTTACGGAAATACCCACACCCACAAAACGTAGTCGTTTCTTCATAATCATCTGAGAGTAGATTTTCTCGATCCGTAGCCATGAGAGGCTTCTCTTTTGAGTGTTTTGGTTACTGTTAATGTGTTGAAGAAGAGATCACTCGAACATAAATATTTATATGTATGTCAATAAGATTACGCCACGTGGATTACCGACCGTTGGAGGATATAGTGAATAGGTTTCCAATTGGACAGTTATCTTGAATAGTGTGACAGTGATGTGAGAGGAGCAAAATGGTTTCGCTGGCTGATCATTGTAAACTGCTGTGATCGAGCCAAACGGTTGCTTTCTTTTTTTTGTTTCTTCTTTTGTCTTAAAAAGAATATTATTAAATTATTCATTGATAATATTGAATAGGGATACTAAAATATTTATATAAAATTAAGGTTATCTAGAAAAAGAGTTGAGATGTTAACAGAAATATCTATATATTTTTTTAAAAAAAACTGAGAATCCATATGATTCTAAAATGAATATTTTTGTTTATGATAATATATAAATATATATATACTTATTTACATTATATCATATAGTGAAGCTGAAATTATGACGTAATGTTTCCGTATTGTCTTTCAATATTTGTGAATTTATTAAGAGCAGCTAATAAGAATGATAATATCTACATAGTGATTATAAGTAAGACAAAACAATTTTAAGAAAGTGTTCAGACAAATTATAGTTAGGCAGGCTGGCTAATCATGATTAGCAGTTGGGTTTAAAAAGCAAAAAGTGATGTGGAGATTAGTTGAACTAATCATGTCACAACTTTGATAAAGGTTGTCCATCTTGTTCCTATCTTAGCTACAAGTTACAACTGTCACTCACTAATCACCCCAATTATTAATTATGTTTTGTCCTAACTAACTTCATAACAAAGATTAGAATACTTTTTGTTAAATTAATACTCAAGCCAATTTAGAGTAACTGAATTTTATCTTACATGTAGCAAAAGAAAATCTCATACAAAGCTTTGCCTAAACTATTTAAGTTTGAAAAAGAGTGTTGTTATAAAACTTTAATTTTAAAACAAACGACAAATATTAGCCATAATTTCAGAAAATATCAATAATAGAGTTGAGATATTAGTCAATCCAAATCACACATTTGGATATTAGTATTCAATGGTTATCTTGAATATAAGGATCACCTCCACTCGGAATAAATCATCTTTCTTTTTTGGAATATATCATCTTAGAGATCAATAATTAACAAAACAACACAAAATATATATTCGTCGTTGTCCATATGAAATTAGGGTTGAAAAAAGCAAAAATTAGAAACCTCAAACTCAATTTGACTCAAAAATATTAATCCAAATTCGAAAGGATCCGAATAGAACCGTATAAAAAATTACTAAAGAATGTTTTAACTATAACTCTAAAATATGATTAGATTGAAAGAAAACATGAACGAGTATTCGAATATCCACCCAAAATGAAATATCTTCAGCTAGTATATAACAACGTTCCTATGTTTAAAATTATATCCGAGAACTTTTTAGAATAATATCAAACATAATTCTTAGAAATATTCGTTTAAAAATTTAAATTTTTCATATTATTTAAAATATTTTGATTATATTAATTTAATGATTACCTTTCAACTTTAATTTTTTAAGAAGTAATATATAAGTGTTGTAAGAAAAAAGAAGTAATATAAAGTAAAATATCTCTTTAATCCTCTTATATATTAAAAGAGAAGCATTGGAGGCCA
>OVAU01002552.1:0-12334 GCA_900406315.1 Biscutella laevigata subsp. laevigata
CAATATGAATAAAATATGTAATTGAAAAAAATTAGACCGTGATGAGAGAAACACAGTCTTTGTAGACAAAATGATTACTAAAAAACAGAGAAATAATTATGAAGTAATGATGTAGACTTTGACAAATATATACTTTGAAATTCTGATTCTATTTTTTTAACGAACATATGTTTGACACTTTTTTATCAAACAGTGAAAAAGTATCTCATGACTGTAACTTAGTCAATAGTCTCTATTAGTTTTGTTATAAAATAAAAGTAGAGACTATTTCCAAACAATTATCAAAACGAATTTTAAACTGCACTTTTTTTTTTTGTTAAATAATTTAAAACTTATTTGTTACTAAAATTTATGAATTGCACTAAGTAAGTAGCATACCCCACTCTTAAGGTGGTTTAGTGAGATGGAAAACATTTTGGACAACAAAGGAGTTTAAAGGGAGGGAGAACATATAACACTGTCTCTACATTACAATTTGGTGAACTTGTCATAAATAAATGTTATAAAAATAATAGTTGGGGAAAAAATAGAATCTTATGATTAAATAATAATATAGTCTTTGGTGTGCATAGTCGTTATCTGCATGGTACGTAAAATCGCACTTAACGAAGGCACGCACGTTTCTTTCACACCTCATTACAAATTCTAAAGAATATATTACCTTATCATGTAGTTGACAACAAAAAAATTATTACGATGCTATATTAAATTATAATCATTATAAAACTGAAACTATGTTAACTTTTTTCTAGTATAATGTTATAATATATCGTGCGCGTATATCACAAATAAAGAAATCAGTATTATAGTAACTTGATAAGACACTTACAAGGTTGTATTGGTTTGGCGCTACCAAATTACATTGAATATTTCACTCATTGAGGTTTGAAGATTAGAGTATTCTCAGTCATGATGGGTGCCTTTCTACACCACATTATAGTCTCCATATAATTATTTAAATAATACCATACACATTTTGCTTTTTTTTTTTTTCTTAATTAAAGTTTTACTTGTTGTTCTTTCAAAACCATATCATTTTGACTCTTAATTAAATTTCTAGTATATATATGACTAGTGTTTGGTTTTTGTCTGACATTCTATCATCTTCTGCATACCTTTATTGCATACACCAATTAACCTCCATATATATATATATATATATATGAAGTTCTTAAATTAATATCAAGAGCTACTAAATATATTTTAATTATATACAATAAAATCTCTATAATTTAATAGTGTCAAAAAATTAGTTAGGATCTCCAATTCGGATCTTGTTAAAGTTTAGTTGGGCCAATGTTAATTGGGTTTGTTTAAAAGGCGCAATTTTGAGTCGAAAATGCCCATTTTGCTCCTCTTGTATTTTGGTGGTCGCTCTTTAATATCTCTTACCAAATCTATTTGTCTCATTTGTTGTTGAGTCTTACTCCAGTCGTAATTAATCTTGTATTTAATGTCTTGCTCTTAATAGGTTAACTGATCATATAAATTCCCTCGAATAGTATATATATGGCTATATGCATCCATCTTGGAAGATTTATTTTTAATATTATTCGATGATGGATATCATATATACTTTATTCATACCCATTTAATATTCGTAATATCATATATATACTTTATTCATATCCTTTGATTACGTCTTTAATTTTTATCTATCTTATAATTTTATAATAAGATCAACCAAATTTACTTTAACTAGTTTTCTCAATCCTCACATTTCACAAATTGCATACAATCATCCAAGTCTTATTGTCCAATTCACTTTATTTGAGAACATGAAATTGTATACACTCAACAATGGAAATTATAAGATCCAAGCAATGATAATTATATACATATATATATATATATTAAATGCTTATATAGCAATATGTTAGTATCATAATAACATAGTTATTAATATGAAGAATCTTAATTATTTATTAATTGATACATAAGCCAATTTATCAAATAAATGTGTACTATTGGTTACTATTTTCAAATTTAAACAAATTTGACGTCATATATATATATATATATATATATATATATATATATAGTTTTGAATCTTCAAAAATTGTAATATATAAATAATTGATTTTAGTTCTTTATCATAACTTGTGTATATGTTAATTTTAGTATTTATTAAAATTAGATCTCAATTAAATATAATTACACCTGTCACAATTGCTGATTTATTAATATTAAAGACTATTATTTACAACAATATTACTTTCTCTACCATTTTTTAATGCACATTATCTAATCTAATCTTCCTATATATAAGAGAACGTAACTCCATATACCATAAATCAACATCTAATACCGATTAACTCTTTTCTATTTACTTACCAAAACAAATATCTCAAACTCTACAAATCCAAACCTACAAAAAATCAATTCATTGTAATATTCTCAAAATATGAAACTACAACAAGTCAAAGTGATGTTTCTGTGGTTAGCACTAATCTCACCGCATTGATGTTCAATCCATCAGAGGCAACGAGCTTGTGTACGACAAAGCAAACAATGCCAATAAAGAACGTACCAGGATGTTACGATTCCTTGAGGTTAGCTGCAGATAATGATATCAGATGGTTAAGAAGAGATTGTTGTAAAGCAGTCAAAACACTTGAGGATTGTCTCTTAACTGTCGCTACTTTTAAAATTTGAAGTACTAGTATTTTCAAAAGCATTTGTTTTAAGAAGTTTCATGAATGAATTTTATAGTTTTCTTCTTGTATCTTTCAATGATATGGTAATATAAAAAGAATAAAGTTTAATATATGTTATTCTGGTAAGAATATTTTACTGAAAGATAAATAATCATATGTTTCATGATCTTGCGTTTTGTTTGATATTTTATGTTCTTCTTATTTCTTTATTTTTTCTTAAAGTATTTTATTTTATATCTAAATAATTCCAAAGCTTTTTCACATTTTCTTATGATTTTATAGCAATGTTCTGGTAGAACTACAAATTGTTTTTTTTTTTTTTTTCAAAGATTAATAAGTAGAAAATTGTTGCTTACAAACCATACAAGCCGGAACACCCGGAACTAAAAGCCCGTAATAGAATCGGGGAACAAAGCCCGTAATGAAATCGGGGACCAAGCCGGCGGATACAAAACAATCCTCGGAATCTAAAACGAAACTCCAAACGAAAACCAAAGCAAAAACGACAAGGAAGCTGAGAAACACGGCCAAACCACGAAAGACTTGAAGAAACAAACCCACACCACTAAAAACCCGTCCTATCGAATGAGCCTACTGAAGAAAGAATTCTCGCCCAATCTATTGACGAAAGGAGGACCCCAGAAGCCACCTAAACCTACTCCAACTCCGAGAAGCCAAGAAATATCTAAAGAGACTCAAAACATCACACCTAGAACGAATAGCAGTCTTCTTTTATCTTCAAACCTTGGCGGAAGCTCAACGACCAAACCCTGATTTGCAGGAGACCCGATCACTGGCATAGAAACTGAAACTCAAGGACTCAACGCGGGACCGACGGAGGAGCTAATAATAGATGAGGAAGGAGCGGTAAAGAGGAGAAGATCCCAGGTACTTCTTGAACTCCACAAAACCCAGACACAACCGACTACACCGGCCGGTGATGACGAGCTTCCACAAACGGAGAGAAGACTGAAACTACACCAACCATCTACAACCTTCAAAAGCAATAACAACCTCGCCAACTATCCCAACGCGATAGAAAGGCAATGAACCCAAACTTCAACGAAAAAACCTGAAAAGGCCGAAACCCAACACCACCAACCGAGAGAAACACAAACACACAAGCCAACAACGAACACAACAACAAACACAAACTGATCCACAAAACCTTCAACAACTCGACGAAATCAGCTTTAACACCCTCCACTAAACCACATTCCCAACCAATGAAACTAAAGTAGTCATGGAAAGGACAAAAATAAGGAGAAAAGACAAACTCACAAAGATGAATCCGGCTGAGACGAATCAAACGAGAACCACTGCAACTGTCAGAACGCACCAGTCTGCCTCATGACCTCCTCACCGTCCGCTTGAGGCCAAAGACGAGCCAAAAAAGAACACGCAGTCAACAAACCGAGCAACAAGGCTCCAAAACTCGAAAGAGACCAGCAAGAGTAAGAAGGCTGGAGAAGAGAGGAGATTGAGACGAGGCCACAGGAGAGCACCACGGAGACGAAAAAAACACGCCGGCGAGACCTAAGGCGGAGCACGACGGAAAGCTACGAACCAAAAGAAGAGACAACCTCTGTACAAGAGAGAAAGGCAGGCAACAAAATAGAGGGGATCCGCCGCCGGCCGCCTGCTGGACGACGGCCACCACACGAAAGATCAGATGCGGCGGCGCTAAAAGGAGAAGGGGAGATTAGGGTTTTTTGAGAGTCTTTTCACTTCGAAGTTCGTTTCTTTTCCCAGACTTTTGAACTACAAATTGTTTTATTAGCATCATAATATAATTAGAATACGAAGAAAAATAATCGAGAACCCAATACATAAAATCTAAGGGGAGAAAAATAATAATTTCTATAATAATGATATTTATTGCAATTTTTAAACAATGTAGGTTAAAGTTGAAAGAAAATTTAAACTAGACAGAAGCAAAACTGAACTGAGACGGGTGGATTCATATTTATGGGATGTGATCAATTAAATAAGGTAGCAAAAAACCAATTTATCAAATAAATATGTAATATTATTTTCAATTTTTAAATACATATTTTTATGTAGGAAAATTTTAAATACATTTGACCCCTGTAATGCATATAGTTCTGAATCTGACAATATAATTTATTGATTTAGTTCTTTATCAGAACTTGTTTATATGTTAACTTTAGTATTAATTAAAATTACATATTTACAACAATATTATTGTTTTATATTTTAAAAATATATAAAGCAATACCTAATCTAATCTCCTATATACAAATATCTAAACTCTACATAATCCAAACCTACAAAAACCATTCTTTTCAATCTTCTCAGAAATGAAATTACTACAAACCAAATTGATGTTCTTATGGTTAACCATAATCTCAATATTGATTTTCAGACCAGCAGAAGTTCAGTCGGTAAATTCGACTCTATGCACGACAAATCAGACAAGGCCGATAGATAACATACCAGGATGTTACGATGCAGTGAGATTAGCTGGAGATAGAGATTGCAGATGGCTATCAAAAGATTGTTGCGATGCAGTGAAAACACTTGACGATTGTCTCTTGTTTCTCTTTCCTACAAAAGCTTTAAATACTAATATTTTCAAAAGCATTTGTATTAAGAAATCTGAGGGATCAGTTTTTAGCTTTTTGTGTGACTTTTAATTGATAAGATAATAAATGAATCTAATTTAATATGTTATTCTGGTAAGACAATTTTATCATTTTATTGATGGCAAATAATTCTTTTTGAATTTTTCAGTTGATTCAGTAAAAAAAAGAAATTCAAATTGATAGTCGTACCTTTTCAGAAGACCTTTTTTTGTTGAATCATGAATATGATAATGAATAATACATCAGAATTATTTCAAATCATACAAAAATTTTTGACGAAAGAAAAATGTTTTGAAATTGTCGAAAATAATCAAAACCAACAACATTCTAATGGAATTGCCCTTCAGAATTGATATGCGTTCTGGTAGTATTTGTTTTAGGTCTTATGTTCGTCTTGCTTCTTTAAATTTTAAAAAATTTAATCTTATGTCTAATTAATCCGTAGACCTTTCACAAAATATTCATGAGTAAATATGCAGAAGATTGGTCAAAGTGATTATAATTAAAAATTATGTGGTTACCTTAATTATTCAGTTAAATGTCATTTTTTCCAACAAATTTAAGATTAGATGATTCTTTTTCTAACCAAATAAGAGTTACATTACTGATTTATGTCAATTATGTTTGGATTTAATATCCATTTGCTAGTCCTTGATATATGTAAATTATTTGTTTCTAAGACAGCAATGTCATAGTCAAATTCAAATCAAACAAACTAAATATTATTTGGTCAACCTAAATAATTAAGTATAAATCATAAATAAATTACCATAAACAATTATTATACTATTGATCAGTCAATGTTATTTTTAGCTAATAATTGATTATTAACCTATCTTAATATTCCAAATGGTCAAACAAATAAACATCTTTCTATATAATAAAAAAGTTTCCAAATCATTAATATCTCTTTTAGTCAAACTTTATAATCTATCTTCTATATATACAAAGAGGAAACTCACTACAATACATATCATCTTTTGAATCGATTAATTTTCAAACCAAAAATGAAACAAACAGGAACCAAAGTGGTGTTTTTCTTGATGGTCCTAATTTCAGCATTGATTGTCCGACAATCAGAAGCTGAGCCGATATGTTCGACAAGTACATTAGATCCACTTGAAGGATGTTATGATTCGGTGAAATTAGCGGTAGATGGAGATACAAGATGGATTTACAAAGAATGTTGCGTTGCAGTTATAGCACTCCCTGATACTTGCCATTTGGTTATCTACGGAAGAATTATTTCTACCAATATCCTCGAAAACCTTTGTCTCGATTTGTTCCCTGACTTACGTCATTGATGACTTCTAATTTTATAATAAGATCAATGATATTTACCTTTTTATACTAGTTTATTTCACATTTCAGAGGTTGCATATAATCATCTAGATAGTCTCATTCTTCCTATTAAAAGAAACCCCACGCACAAAAAGATTTCTCTATAACAATATACATAGTACTAATCCTGCGATTTTGGTTTATTGGATTGGTTCGGTCTGGATAGTTCAGTTAGTCAGTTATTTTGATTTTTCCATAATAGAAAACAATTCGGTTCAGTTTGATTTTCGATTAATTCAATTATTAAAAAATTATCGGAATCTATCGAATTTTATGGTTATAAATTCGAATTTTTGGACCGATTTAGATCATTTCGATTTATTCGATCGAGTAATTTCAGTTATTTCGGGTATATATTTAATATATTTTTCAAATTTTGTGTTTATATTTGATTTAATTTCCATTTAGATTCAAAATAAAAAAAATTATAAAAATTGTCGATTACTCAGTCGGTTCAACGAACCAAACCGATAGACAAATAAAATTTAATTTCATTCCAATAGTTTAATTGATCCAAACCGAAAAACTGAAAAATTCTAGTTCTGTTCTATTCGTTTAGAAATGGCAGGCTACTACAAACCTCATAAACCATTTTTAAAAAGTTATTCGTAAACAAAAACAAGATGACATAAAAGTGTTAATATTCGTCTTATTAACTCTCTAGTTTAAGCTTTAAATTTCGGACGACAATCTGTACGAGAAGTGTTCGTCGTTGACAAATGACGCCAAAGGATGTTTTCACAATTCTGGTTTATGCCACCACAGATCTTAGAACTAACTCTATATAATATTTTTGGGGTGAGAAATTAGATATTTTTTACAAATTTAAAAATCAAGAACTAGTTTAAACAAGACTTGTTGTTTCCAAAAAAAACAGGACTTGTTATCACAAAAAAANGATCTTAGAACTAACTCTATATAATATTTTTTACAAATTTAAAAATCAAGAACTAGTTTAAACAAGACTTGTTGTTTCCAAAAAAAACAGGACTTGTTATCACAAAAAAAGTGTGATGAAATTGAAGTAATGGAAATGAATATTTACAAAGTTTTGTGAAGCATATCGACATAATAAAGATCAAGCAATAGCCGAAGAACCAATACATTTTCGAAAAAATGAAGATAAACAACAACCGGATTTGCTTTGTCTACAAGATGAAATATCTGTTCTTGGTCTACATGGTTCAGAGGAGTATGAAGGAGATGAAGAAGAAGACGAAGAAGAACTTGATTTAGATACTTGACTTTTTCTGGTTTGTTCTTGACTTTTAAATTTAGCTCCATTTTTAGGATCTAAAAGGAATTGATCACTCCAAATACGACCTGAAGAACCTTGACGTCGGAACGAAACAGATGATCTTTGTAGCGTTGTCATAATATTACTTAACTTATTATCTCTACCAAACTTATCTGATCTCTTCTACGTAACAATGTTTATCCAAACTTTTGAAAAGTGTTTTGAACTTTTGAAGAGGTTAAAGTGTTATGTATATCTGTTTAAGATAAAATAGATAAAAATAGACTTTATCTGGTATTGGATTTATTGCAAACATCCTTAAACTTAGACTTGTTCATATTGGTTCTTGTCCACAAAAAAATATAAGATAGTTTTTTCTTCCGTTAACCTCGGATCTAATGATTTTTAGACTTTAAGTTGATGTGTTTTTTTTTAGTTAATACTAAAATTAAATAGATATAAATTCTCAATTAAACACGACAAGCTAATAACAAGTCATCATAAGGAAAAAAACTTGATTGATAAGAAAATATATAGTTAAAATACGGCTAAAATGGAAACGACATATATATATATTTATGTTTTTATTTAAACATCATTTTAAGTAGAAAATATTTATAATTCAAAATACTTCTTAAAATTAATAAATTTAGAGTGAAAAATCGTTTTCTAAACAACAAGACAAAGTTCGTACAAAAAAAAAAAAAAAAAAAAGACAAATGTGTTAAAAAAAACATTGTTTACTTATATGATTTGGGGGTGGGGGTGGTTAATGGGCCATGATGTATCTATAATGGGCCTTATAAAGCCCATAAACTCCCGATAAATCTTTAGGGTTTCTTGGTGACCTTTATATAAGAACCACATATTAGTTCCAGTCATCATCTCTCATCGACGGTACAACTCAATCTAGCTTACTCTGTTCAGTTTTTCTTCTCATTGGAGGTTTTATTTTTGGATTTCAATTTTTTGTTATCTATCTGATTATGCAACTCATTAAGAGTGAGATCAGTTGATGAGATAATACTGCAACAATATGATGGAGAAATCTTCATGATTCTTAGTATTTAAGTCTCTGATGATCCAAACTTCGTTTTCTTTTTGTGAATATTCGATCTTTTGTGAATTTTTCGATTGGTGAGAAAGAAGAGAGATGTGATGAGCAACAAATTGGTCCGTGTTTCAGATTAACCGTGACCGAGACTTTCTTAACCAAACTCTGATCTCTCAGTTTCTTGTTCCTTCAAAAATGTTTTTCTTTACAAGTTTTCTAATTATGTGGTGATGAATTTATGAATAATTCACATGTCAGACTTCAGAGATTCTTAAGAGTCAATGAGAATGAATTCATATTTTCTGAGCAGTATATTGATGCTTTCAAGTTCCCATAGAGNTTGTTTTTCTTTATAAGTTTTCTAATTCTGTGGTGATGAATTTATGAATAATTCACATGTCAGACTTCAGAGATTCTTAAGAGTCAATGAGAATGAATTCATATTTTCTGAGCAGTATATTGATGCTTTCAAGTTCCCATAGAGTAAACTGAACATATCTAATTGAAGAAGCTTCGTATACCATTAATCCAAGGACAATCGGGAGTCTAAAGAACTCGTCTTGAGAATTAAGCCTATAAACACATTTGAACTATTAGATGAACTTAACCAATTACCAAATATAATTGAATGATTAGATGATTAACAAATTCCGACTGAAAACTTTAAAACTAATAACAAATATAATTGAATGATTAGATGATTAATAAATCATTAGTAATTAACAATATTAGTAATAAGTTGGATTTATATAGATTAANTAACATATCTAGTTGAAGAAGCTTCGTATACCATCATTAATCCAAGGACAATCTGGAGTCTAAAGAACTCGTCTTGAGAATTAAGCCAATAAACACATTTGAAGTATTAGATGAACTTAACCAATTACCAAATATAATTGAATGATTAATCAAATACTACTGAAAACAAACATATTGTTTTAAAACTTAATCGAGAGAAATCTTGATAATCTCAATTAGTCAAAGAAACCGTTGTCAAAAAAAAAAAAAAAACACATGAGGTATGCTGACGTGGCAGGACCCAAATGGTTGTAGATCCAGTTTTGTCTCTTTAAAAGAGTTTTAATGTTGTTATGTAAATAAGTGAAGATTGATGGAGATATTAAAAAGGGCAACGATTGTACGGCTCCGAAGCCACAACGATAAATACCTAATCGCCGATGAAGATCAAGAATCTGTTCGTCAAGACCGTCGTGGCACAATTAAAAACACAAGATGGACGGTTGAGATCATTCCTGGATCCAATGTCATCCGCCTTCAGAGCTGTTACGGCAAATACCTTACCGCCACCGATATTCATTTCCTCCTTGGAGCCACCGGTAAAAAGGTATTCACCTAGAGTTTCTTCTATCCCAAGAAATCACCTCAAACTTGTATCCATCATAGGGTTTCACATCTGTAAATGTTTCTTGAAATCCAAAGATTCAATTTCCCACAAAATTATTGTTTGTTGTTAGGTTGCTTGCTAAACAAGCTATGTTTGTGATTTCTTGTGAAACAAGGTACTTCAAACCTTACCAGGAAAATTGGATTCATCGGCGGAATGGGAGCCAATATCGGAAGATGGAATACACGTGAAGTTCAAGAGTCGGTACGGACAATATCTAAGAGCAAACAAAGGATTACCACCGTGGAGAAAGTCTATCACACACGATATTCCAAGCCGTACGGTAACACAAGATTGGATCATGTGGAGTGTTGATGTTCTCCAAATCCGAGTCATCAAAGAAGATGAAGAATCTACGCATAGTTCTTCCACGTTTTCCCGCATCGAGTCAGGTGATTCATTTACTGTGAGTCTGCCACCAAAATCTGAAGGGAGGTTGATACAGTACGAGATAGGAGATGATAGAGGGAAGATAAACAAGGAAATTGGAGGAAGATCATTGATATTCCATGGAAGTGAGTTGAGAGAATTAAAGAAGAAACTAGAGGAAGAAACTGGAATCGAAGATGTGATGATTTGCTGTAGAAATCCATTGAAAGAAGATAAGCTTATTCCATTACAGTTGCATCTTCCTCCTAACAACACAACAATGCACATCATCCTCCTTCCTTCTTCCCTCGATCATACACAACTTTCTCTTTAATTAATTAAACCCCTCTCTCTCTTTTCAATATTGTTGTAGATCAGTAATTTAAAATATAAACTGTAAAAGTATTCTTTAATTATTTTGCCAAATCAATATAAATAATGCTAATTACTTCTCTTTTATAATGGTAATTAGCTTAAACATATATTGATTTGTTTATGGTTATGAAATCCTTCAAACNCCTCATATCTTGAGAGTTAGGTCTCTGATGATAACAATTGTAACAGCGGCGAGGATGAGAGTGGCTGCGATCGTGGATGGTCTGAGAAGCAGTGTTCTAGGGTTCACAGGAAACGTGCCGGGGACGTCAGCGAAAGATGTGTTAGACATGGTGATGATAACTCAATACTTTGACACAATGAGAGATATCGGAGCAACCTCCAAATCATCGGCCGTGTTCATCCCACACGGTCCAGGCGCCGTGTCTGACGTGGCAACACAGATTCGTAATGGATTATTACAAGCCAAGAATGCCTAAAACCTTTTGACTTTTGATTGTTGCTTTCATATTTTGTAATTTAGTTTGCTAATCCAATTTGAATGTGAGTCTTTTTTATCTCTAATTGTTTAAAGAATGTTATTGAATATTGTGAGTATTAATGAAAATGTGACTGTCCATTCATTTTCAAATAAACTCTAATATTTAGGAATATAAAAGTTGCAGTAATTGGAAGATTTCTAGAAAATGTTAAGCCTCTTAAGATCTAAATATATATATTTACAGTTCTTAATTAAGGTTGTAATAAGGTTGGTACACCATACATAACGGTAAAGTTTCTAAATATAGTAACTAATTAACCTCTTTCGTCAAGTACTTATATTATTATTTAAACTGCAAACTTAACGTTGATCATAGCTTCATCTCCCAAAGAAAGGCTTTAGGCCAAACAGAAACAACAACCTAAACCCATGTTTAAAGCTTAGCAGTTCTTCAAATATATATATATAAATATTATATATATCATAATATAAAATAAAGAAGATTAATTATCCCTTCAAAGAAAACAGAAGAAATTTCTTAAAGAAAAAATAAAAAACTGTTTTCAAGAAGGGGTAATTAATTAATCTAAAATGGAGACGGCTAGGCTTTTGAAATTAGTATGTGTGTTTTGTATTGCAAGTTTGATTCCGACATTACTAGCCAATGTCAATGAGAACGATGAGTATTGGGCAGAGAAGGCTAATGAAGCTCGTAAACATACCCTTCTGGCTTATCATCCCGAACCTTATGACATCGTCGATCACTTCCACGAGCGTCATTACGAGTATGTCCATTACTCTATATGTTTACATGATAATATACATTGTTATAGTGAGTTTTGAAAAGG
>OVAU01002554.1:0-12327 GCA_900406315.1 Biscutella laevigata subsp. laevigata
TCCTCCTCCTCCTCCTCCTCCTCCTCCTCCTCCTCCTCCTCATCTTTCACCTCATCGTCATCGACACTCTCTCGGTCGCTTTCGCTTTCACCGGGATCCTTGCGCTTCCCCAGCACAGAAGACGTGACGCCGTTAGAAGTTTCCATGGGTTCCGGTGGTTGTAGCTCGCTTGAAGATCCAGATCTCGTCTCGCCGTCGCTTGATATGNATGGGAACCATGTCGATCGCCGAAGGTAAACCCTAGTTTTCCTTTCAATCTAATATATGTATAGGGAATTTGACCGTGTAAAAGAGAATATCATATATATATGATCGTGGATCTTCTTAAAAAATGGACCTAAAACGCAGAGTTTTAAACCTCACAAGTCAAGAAAACGACAACAAAAACCATAATCTATTGTGCTTTGTAAAAACCAGCATACTCAAGGATTATCCATAGAATTATAAATTATTCTTGTGTGTCATATGATATTAGCATATGATGCATACGGTAATCTCAAGGTAATATATACCATTAGGTCCATTAACATAGATTTTTTAATGAGAATATGAAATTTGTACGTTTTCAAGAATATATATAGTTCAATCAAACGATTCGTCCACTTTAACTTATCACTTAATTTAAATCTCTCTTTTTAAATAATCTTTTAATTGTTTATTTTTCAATTAATCTATATATTTTAATTATATTTTCATAAAGATAGGTTCTACAAATTATAATAGTAATTTTTTTAGTACTATACAATGATTACATATATTTCAATATATATATTTGGATCAAAGCATATATTATTATGATTTTACTATTTGTTTTGAGTATAAACTTATACATACTTCAATAGAAATATCCATAGAAATATTTTTGTTTGTTATGATTTTAGCATATGATACATATACAAATCCATACATATCTATGGATCTTAACATAGCTCTCCATAGAATCAATTTCCTACAGAAACCAAACAATCAAACCTCTCTGTTCATCGAAATGGACTAGGGCTATTAGGAACCCTAACACATCTCAATTCTCTACAAACATGATCCAACATTCCAAGAAAATCCCTAACAATCACAAAGATTCTCAATGGATTCTTATCTTCTCCTCCTCTCACATCTCCATGAAAATACTCTGCTATTTCTCCAACTCTCTCCATTATTCTCTTCTCATCTTCTCTCAACTCCTCCAAACTCTTCTCCCCGTATCTCAAGAACGAGCTCATCGAACTAACAAAAGCTCTGTTTTCTTCGTCTCCTTTTAGCTTCTCATTCGCTAGACATCTCAATTCCTCTAACCCATCTCGAAGATTTGACACCGAGGTAACAAGACCTTCTAGATCAATACTTGCCGTCTTCTTCACGTTTCGTAGCTCCGTGTTTAGACCTGAGACGAGATCGAGTCCCATTCTTCTGTAGTCTTCTTCTCTTTCCTCAGGGGTTCTGTTCTTGTTTGATCTCTGGTTCATGATCCGTCCCATGATGCTGTCTGAAACTCTGATTCCTTCTGACCTAGAGATCTCTTGTACGACGAAGTGAAGCAAAGTTGTCTTCCCATCTGTGCCTTTTACATCAGAGAGCTTGAGCAGAGCATCAAGCTTGAAAGCTTTTGCTCCACCACGTATGGTTCCTACATTCATCCTGTTTCCAGTCTTGAGAACAGCTTCTAGAAGCTTCAAGAATAACCTGCTTGACTTAAGCTCCTTGCAAGCTTCCTAGTTTAAGTACTTTTGTGTTACTAACGGTAGCTCGTAATGCAAGCAATCAACAAATTAATTAGGTAATATTACCTCGAGCATTGAGAAGGAGTTTCTGAGATGAACAACTTCGTCTTCAAACGTTTCTCGATAAAGCATTGCTTCAGCTCTCTGAAACGCAAATGGAACTCCGACAAGAGCTTTGAGAAATTTCTCAGCTGAGCCAAGCTCATCCACAGCTCCTTTGTAGCTACACAGCTTCAATTCTTCTTCTTTAGTCGGCACCATCTTTACCAACGCTTCTAGTTGCTGTAAACACAAACCTTCACCTGCAAGAAACAACGTTTTCAAATCAAATCAGGTCCTCGGTGCATCGATTTGAGTTGATCTTGAGTTTACCTTTCCCCAAGGCAAAGCAGATTTGGTCGGCGGTGGCGTTTAGGGCTTTCAAGAGAATGGTAAAGTTCTGAACTCTTTTAGGTTCAAGAAGATGTTTCCCTGGCGATGGAGTTTTGCTTTTGCCTTCATCGTTCTTCGTTGAGCTTTGCATCGTGTATCCAAACAGTGACTCAATCATCTCTTCATCTAATCTGTGTACTCACAAGACAACACATAAACATAATCACACATTCTTGAAAAACTTTGGTTGATTGAAAGAAAGTTGTGTAAACTTACTCGAAAGAGCTTGATCTGAGCTTATCCCAGACCATAGTCCGGTCCGGTGTAGCTCTAACTTTATCCCAATGAAGCGGTTTTAGTTTCGGTAATGGAGCTCCGTCTTTACCTAATGGTCTATGTTGTGAAAACGCAAGAGACAGTGTCGGTGGTGGCGTTTTGTTTGTTTTGGCTTCTTGAAGCTTTTGTGGAGGTAACGGCGGCGGTGGCGGTGGACGCGGTTGAGATTTAGAACCATCTTCTGGTGAGTTTTGTACATTAATTGGTAGAATTGGCTTCGAGGTAGAAGCACAAACTTTCTCAAATAATTGCGACGAAAGCGTTTTGAGATTAGCGGTTTCTGGCAAAGAACGTTTGTTTGAGAATTGCGGAAGCGGCGGTGGAGGCGGTGGTGGTTGAGGAATCTCCGATTTGAGTTCTGAGAAACGTTGAGAGGATCCAAGGTTTAAACTACCAGAAGCAGAAGAAGCATTTGAAAGCCTTGGATTTGAATACTGAGAGCCACCGCCAACGGAGTGAAAAGAATCATCATCGTCTGAAGAATCATCTCCATTGATAACAATCGGAGGAAGAGCAGAAACAGAGTCGTGCACCGACACAATCTCTTTACTAGCATTGTCCCAATCTAACGAAATCTCTGCTTCATTACTTCTCTTAACCTCTTCTTCAAGCAATCCACCATTGTTATCGTTCAAAGAAACAGAGTTTTGTCTCTCCAAATCTAGTCCTACTGAGTTTAAGTACAAGAAATCAAGAGCAGGGTTTATACTCACCTGAGATTTGACCTTTTTCCGTTTAAACGACAGCGTTTTACCATTCTTCTTCCTTTTTCTGATTCTAACACAGAGAAAGAACACTCCAACAACACAAACAACGAAACCGATTCCAGAAGCTGTTGAAACAACGACAGGTAAAAGAATCTTATTTCCTTTCTCATGTCTTTGAATCTCGGGCTGTCTCAAAGGATGTGTTCGTTGAGGTAAAGGACGATGAAAATGTGGAGGAATTGGTCGTCGAGAATACGCCGGAGATTCCACTGGACCACCGTTGGGAAACGGAGACGGTGACGGTGCTGGCCAAGGAGATAAAGAAACACTTCTTCGCCGGTAAGTAGAGGGTTTAATCAAATCGAGTAAAGCTCGGAACTTTTCCATAACCTGAAGCTTTTTGTAACTCTCACCATTTTCCACCATTAAAACCTTCCAATCATCAAGCTCTTTAGCATCAGCTAAAATGCTAAAGAATCTAAATAGCACCAGTACAATGATCATGAGAAGAATCTGACGAAAATAAACCATCTTTTTTTTTTTAGATCTTTTCTCTGTAAGAAACCAAATCATATCACTTGTATAGATCACAAAAAGAAACCATTTATTAAAAATCCTTATTTTATTTTATTTTATTTTTTCTCTTCTTTTAAGACTTAAATGCTACTCCAAGGAACCCCTGAACTCTCTGCAACTATAGTTGTACTGGTAATGGTAACACACTATAACACCCTCTTTCTCCATTAACTTCTCCTTGGAGAAACAACATTGCTAATTTTCAATTACCAAAAAAAAAAAAAAACATTGCTAATTTTGCAGTTTATACCCATCATTTTAGGTAATCTCTTAAATAACTAAATAAATCAAATGTCCCATTTTAAAATCATTAAATTTTGCAGTGGATGCATAAATTTTCTTGGAACAAATGTTGTTAGTTGGATGGATGTTCGGGTATTCGTTTGGATTCGGTTCAAATTCATTCGAGTTTTGAGTTTTATGTTTAGAGGATCTATTCAAGTTATTTTGTTTTTTGGGTCGGACTCAGTTCGAATCTTTATGGGCAAAATACTTTCGGATCCTTCCATGTTTGGTCTATATTCAAGTATTTTCAACATATAATATTAAAAATACTTGAATGACCATATTCGATAAAAATATATATAAAAATAAGCATACAATTAAGAATAAAATTTGAAAATATATAAATATGTGAAAGTTTTACATATTTAAAAATAGTAAAAGATACTAAATATATTGAGTTTAAATTTAGATTTCTCGCGTACTATTTCAGTTATCGAGTTTAGTTTTAGTTTTACATAAATAAAAAAATAACTCACATGTTGATTTTGTTCGGATATTTTCATATTTTAATTTGTATTCGGATTGGTATTTTTTTAATCGAATTCGGATTTCGGTATCAATTTTTTTGTCTAACACTACTTTTGTTGTTTGAGTTTAAGGAGGAGATTAAAAAACACTTCTGAATAACAAATCTAACAAGTAGAGAGAAGATTGGAAGACGCATGGAGGTGTTGGTGTGAAGTGGGTCATGCTATTGTTGGGATATTTGGCTTTGTACAGACATTTGGTAATTTACTGTACAAGCTTTCTTTGTTTTTCTCAACCCACTATTGTTTAAAGAGTTATATACAATAAAAATTATTGTTTGTATTAATTTATTGTGTATAACTTATTCTTGTGTTTGATATAAATGTATACATACCTAATTTTCTAAATGCACACACATGTTTCTCTTTCATATGGTGTGTTCATGATTTATTTATAATGGATGTTGGAATATTTTGTCGTGTGATGGTTTAGTACAAAAATAAGTAACCATGTATATAAATGAAAATAACATTATTGGAAAAAATATATATATATATATATATGTATTAATTATAAACTAACATATCGATATATAGTTTTATATTAATTTCATTTTGCCATATCATCTCATGCTCATATTAAAAAAAATATTAATTTGTTATATTTAGATTAGATAAAGAAATTTTAATCTTTAATCCTTAACAATCTTGTACTTTTTTTTTGGTAAAACACTAATTTAATATATATATATACATGTATTAATTATAAACTAACTTAGATTATGGTTTCAAAATATAGGTATCGAAGATTTTTTGGTAGGACATGATGTTGATTTCTTTGGGCAGCTCTTACATTTCTTTAATTATTGCAACATGATTAGGCCTTTTTAGAAAGCTAGCGTTTGACACCTGACTTTATCAAACTAAATATAACTGATAAACTAAATAAATGTCTTTTTTGTCAACAAATTAATGTCTTTATTACATGAAACAGATACTGAATTGTATTTTATACATAATATTTGTTTTCACTTACACTATTTTGTTCATTATATTCAACTATTTAGTGTCAGCAACTTTGACCTACGTGGGGCTAATAAAGCTGTATGAACTTGTCTTCGATGTATTATGATTTGTTATATTGAAAAAAAAAATCAGCAGTAGATCTAAATATTTTACCATTGACATCTCAAATAGATACAGTATACATATTTGTTGTATTTTAATTTCAATTTTACTATTAGAGAACTTAGTTAGGCACAATTTTCTCTGACTAACTTAAAGATAAGACAAAGTAATGTGTCAATATCTGAGTACGAGATTAGTTTTATCTAACTTTATTTATTTATTCCATTTTGTAGTACTATCATTACTTTCTATTAAAATAATTATGTCTGAGAAAGATTGTTAGATAAAATAGGTTTACTATAAATCTAACAAATAACAAATATATAGTTTTAATTTCTTTGATAACATTTAATCCCAACTTGAGTGTATAAATTTTCAAAAAAATTAGGTGTTACTTGTCAATCAAAACATAAGATTTTTTAGAAGTCAAATCTAATTAGTCAACGTATCGAGAAGCCAAATAAAAGTATGAAACCATGATTTAGGGATGATAATTTGCTGAAGTATATAACTTTTTTGTCATATTTAAAAAGTTGATTGCAGAAAGTTATAACTTTTTCCTGCATTTCTCAGAGTTATTCAAAAAGAGTTTATTAAAACTTTGTTATGTCTACATTTAGCATAAAAAAGGGAATCTATATTAACAGAGAGTTGTTTGTACTTGCTTTGTCTTGAGAATAAAGTAAATCAAAAGTTTGGAGAAACAAACAAAATTCTAAAAAACAAATATACTATTGCCCATAAATTGTCGGATATATCACATGTTAGCTCTAGAGGTTTTACCAAAAAAATTTATAGATTCCATTCTCTAGAAAAATAAATAATAATACTCATTTATTTATTTTTTTTACATATAAATGAATCAAATAATTGTCTATTCTAAATAGTAGTTGGGTAAAAGGATACCAATACAATTTCGAGATTTGTCTTTGTCACGCGACAAAAATATTTCGCAATTAAATACATGCCAATAAATTGATAAAATAATAATAAATGCCAATTAATGGAAGCCACCGAACTAGTTCATGACGTCAGCACCCTATAAGAATTAGGCCCAATAAAAACGCGTGCCGTTTAAAGCCCATATGCCCATTTAATAGACTACAGTCCGAAAAATGTTGACTTTTGTGGCAACTATGTTGACTTGAAAATTTTACAGTTTTGTTGTTAATAAATTTCGCGCTTTATGCTGATTTGAGGATTCCATGGCAATCCCGCCAATCGCTACCATTATAAGTTGTCGATCATATTTATTTTAGGTTTTGAAATTTGAATTTATATTTTTCTTCAGCGAGAGAGAGAGATGGAGTTTAGCATCAGCGGCAATGCTCTCAAGACGTTTGCCAGGTCTATAATCTGCCTCGCACGCGTCGGCAACGAGCTCGTCGTCCAAGCTTCGCCGACTCAGGTTCTCTTCTATTCTTCTTATCGGCTTCTCTGTTCCTGCGTAACCCCAATTTCGAGGATTGACGATTTAAATGATTACAAGTCGATCTTGTCAGTTTTTAGTGATGATTAGGGTTTAGCGCTTTGGATCTATGAAGTCTACAAGGTATGCTTAGGATTAGGAGTTCGATCATTTTCAAGTAAACAATGGGTGATTTGGGAAATTAGCTTAATGTGCTTTGGATCGCTGTGTTGAAGGTGTTTGTAGTTTATGCCTCTGTTACATAAAAGTTCTGTTCCTAATCAGAAATGCTTCTGAATAACTGGAAATGATTAGGGGATAAAAGAGTGAGAATTATAGTGGATTAGATTTGAATCATGTAGTGCTATAATACGCACTTGATATTTGTGTTTCTTCTGTTTTTTGTGCATTACTTGTTAGACCTAATTCTTTTGTTTCGTCAAAACGTTTGCAGCTGGCTTTGCACACTTTAAATGCCTCACGTTCTGCCTATCAGTGTATCACTTTTGAGTCAACTTTCTTCGATGTTTATACTATTTCGGGTCCTCAAGCTCAGTTTAGTGTTCTTTTGAAGGTATTTATCTACTTTTTAACTTGAAATTTTGAATGGACTGGAATAAATTCATTGACATAAGACATTTACTTTTTGCAGGCTGTTTGTTCTGTTCTTAGAACCCCTGTCCCAAGTATTGATCATATGAGTGTGCAGCTGGCAGATCAGGATGCATCTAAGGTCAGATGGAGTTTGGAGTGTTACAGTGGTAAACCCATTTCTCCCTTTTTCTCATACATTGTTTGCTTCTGTCTACAGCCACCAGATTTTGAGTAATTTTTGCGTTTTCCTTTGCGCCTGATTTGTATTTGAGTATTCTTTTTCCCAAATTTTGTGCAGGTATGAAGAAAACATATTGGATTACTTGCAATGTGGAACCAGATATACAGCATTTGTCGCTTGATAGGAGTAGATTTCCGAGTAGCTTAGTTGTGCATCCTAGGAATCTGAGCAAGTTGCTTGGAAACTTCCAGTCATCACTCCAGGAGATTACAGTAATTGCTACCGACCAAACTTCTTTTCCCTCTGATGTTGCAAGTGAAATAGGTGGAAAAGCTGTTGAATTTCGGAGCTATGTGGATCCGAACAAAGGTTAGGAAAGTATGATGCAAACAGGCTGGATATATCACGCTCCATTTCGGAGCTATGTATAAGACAGCTAACATTTCTCTTTGCCAAAGCAGATGGCGAATCTTTGTTACATACTCAGCTATGGGTAGACCCATCAGAAGAATTTTTGCATTATACCCACACAGGTGAACCTGTTGATATCACATTTTCCTTGAAGGAACTAAAGGTAAAAAGATCCTCCATCTCTAGCCTGACTTTAACTATCTTTGTCTGTGCTAATTTATATCTTCAATAAAGTCAGGCATTTCTTTCATTCTGTGAGGGGTGTGAAGCTGACATTCATCTTTTTTTCGAAAAGGCTGGCGAGTAAGCACTATTTCTCTTACATCCTGTGAATTTCAATCAATAAATCCCCTTCTCTTTGGAGCGTTCGCAGCTTTTGAATTCAAGAGCCTAGCCAATACTTCAAAAGGATGTTTCTCAAGGATGATTCTCATGTTTCTCAATTTGTTGCCAGACCAATTCTGATGGCTCCAAAATTTGGTTTGGGTGATGGGTCAAGCTCAAGTTTTGATGCGACACTTGTTCTTGCAACAATGCTCGTGTCTCAGCTTCAGGGAGGGATTCCGCCAGAACATCCAGAAGCAGTAAACTCCACAGCTGGCGCTGCCGATCAAGTAGGATCAGAGCCTCAAGAACGGTCTGGGCATATTGGCAGTGAGCACCCATCTGATCACACACGAGTTTGGTCTGAACTTTCAGGTAGTATCTATTCTAATGTTTGTAATTTTTGTTCATCATTTTTATCTAATAACTAAATCCTTATTAACATAGCTGCAGGAACTGGCACTAAGAGCGTTAATGGTTCTGACGAGAGGCCACCGGCTCAGGGACCTCCTGACTTGAATATCCAGAGAATTAGAGATATGGAAATATCAAAAGATGGACCAGCTGAGGACAATGCCCCTGAAGCTTCTAACTTGTATCCTTCATGTTACATCTCTTGCAATCACTTTCACCGTACAGTTCTTGGCCTGATTAGCTTTTCAACCAATAAATCATAGTCTAAGTAAATTTATAGTTGGAGTTTGCTTTTAAGGTGCATTTCCTAGCCTGTTTAACTGCTTATCATTTCAGCATGCTCGGTTACCCAAAATCACATATCTTCAGTGACTATGTTACTTCTTTCTATATGTTTTGTTATCTTTGACTTAATGACAGCCAACGTTTCACACAAAGGGACCAAGTCGGAGGATCCAGAGGTACCTGCAACCTCGTCTCTTCAGCCTTGTCGCTGTCTTTTCTTGTTACTTAATCGAAAAAGTATTCACTTATGTGTCACTTGTTCTTAAATAGGGGTTGTAAACAACCAAACTTTCTCCCAGCGTCATCCTAGCAATTGGGTAGATGCAAGTGATGATGAAGACGAGGAAGACGGTGTTGAGGCTACACCGCCTCATAATGCAGATGATTAACTCAAGTTCCTTTCCCTTAACGTTCTCATCATCTCATTGAACAGTATGATTTCTACCCTTCTCTCTCAATCGACCAAGATTTTGATGCTAATAAATTACAAGAGAAATTGATGAATAACTGGTCTGTGTCTTCTTGCGTGATAAGACAAAGAGCTATACACTCTCTTCTTGATTAGCTTTCAAGAAGTGTTTATAGTGTATGAAGTCACTAAAGGCACCACAGCATCAAATGTGATCAAGCTTTATGTTTTCTTTCATTATCTTGTGTACTCATGAGAAGCAGACTTTTACTAAACCATGATCGAATGCATCGACAAGAAGATTCTTAACTAAACGAATATGAACTCTTATTTGACATTGTTTAGTTCGTTTTTTTTCATGAAAAGGGATTCGAAGAAGATATTGGAAACTGGACACAGAGCATACAAGTAACGCATTAAGATTCCTGCTACATTCTCCAATAGAATAGAAGAAACAAAAAAGGTTAGAGACTATATGCATATATGCCTCATGTTAAGCTATTAAGTGCTTGAACCACTATAATCAAACTTGATATTTTCTTGGCAAAACTTCTGAACGGCGTGCTGTGTTGTGTTCAGTCATATTTGTTTGCTATGCATTTGCTTTTCATACAAATAGAATGCCAACACACACTTTTCTCTTCCCAAATGTCTATAAGTCATAACTTTGTAGTTAGACCGTGATTGTTTTAAACGCAAACGTTAAACGACGCCAACCTTTGTTTTGTTTTTGTTTTTGGTAAGAGTGAAACTCAACTATTCGAAACGTTTTCTCATGGACCTTTATAAAAGCAACGAAACAGAATGATTTTCAAAGGTATCAACTAGGGTGCGATCGGGTTTGTGTGATCGGATAATTCGGGTTTTGGTTGATTTGGTTATTAAAAATGTATTGAATTTTTTGAATTTTATTGGTTTTTTTGTCAACTTTATTGAATTTTATAGTTAAATCGATTAATTCAGAATCTTTTGTATCGATTCAGATAATTTCGTTTTACTCAAATCTCAGATAATTTCAATTAGGAGATTTGATACATTTTTAAAGTTTGGATTTAACTTCAATTTGTATTGTAAAATTCGAAAAATAAAAGTCGGTCTATAGATCAATTCCGCACCGAACCGATCCAAACCAATAATCAAATAAAATTGAATTACATACCGATTTGTTTGTTGATCAAAATCGAAATTAAACCAAAAACAAAATTTTGATTCAGTTTGGGTCGGAAATTTAGGTTAGAGTCAAAATCTACCAACCACTTTATTGTAGATGTGAATCAAGCCCAACGAAACAAGAAAAGAAAGGGACCATCAGTATAAAGTTATGTTTCCTTCTCCTTTCTGTAATCTTACATAAATAATATCAAACTTTGTGAATTCGCTATATTCTTTCAAATTTAAAGTGACTTCCCTCTATAAAAAAAGTTCTTGGAATCTTGTTCTCTTTTTATATTAGTTCTCATCATTGGTATCTTATTCGTGATAGCCTCTTAAGTAAAGTATGATGTTTCTATATGATTGCTAATGTTTCTCCCAAATTATATATATGTGCATTTTTCGTCGTTTTCTAATCATTTTTTCTTTATGAATATTAACTAATCATATGATTGTTAGTAATCTATCAAATATTTTGAAAATACTATCGAATAAAGCAGATGTTATTAGATTTTAAAATAAATATAAGGAATAGGTTAAAGAGACCAGCTGGCTCTTGGGATAACTTGTAACGCGCAAACGCCGTCCTTGGTAATCTGTGACTTGGGTCCCACTTTCTTCTTAACGGTTTCGTTGCCCGTTATGCGCCGCCTATCTTACCCTTAACGCCGTGAAATATTGTCGACGTTACTCCGGAGATAAAAAGATAGACTAATACTAATATACAGAACAAACTAGCCGTTGCTCTCTCTCATTTAAAAATTTTCAGTCATAGGCTCTTAAAACAGAATATAGTAATTTTATGTGATTAATGATGATGAAAGCTTTATTATGAATATCGTTTTAACGGTCTCTAGATTATATCTTTACACATATACACACACGTTACTATATCAGATATACATCATTAAACATATATAAAAAGAAAATGTCAACAGGTATTAAGTGCTATACCATGAATATTGTATAAAATCATTGACAATGTTTAATGCGTGGTTTACATGTCTTTACATTGGCTTTCAAGTTTTCACACAAGACTAATTAAGTTTACATCTTTACAAAATCCTTATGCATATGCACTAAATTATATAGAAGCCATATACTTAATTTACAAAAAGACAGTGTGCCTAATATTTGTGTTTCATACTGTATTTTTATCATCTTATTTGTACCACAACCGGCAAGTAGAAAAAGACAATGACTAGGGGATAAATGACCATGGTTAAATTCTAAAAATTCCAATTTTATTCAATTTTTTTTATAGTAAGTTAGTTAAATTATTTAAGTTTTATTACATTACACCCTCTAGATAATATTTAATTTAGATTATAACCCCATTAAAAAAATTTAAGATCCAAAAGAAGAAATCCTACGGAAAAACTAAAACTCTTTACTTATGAGTAATGTTGTTAATAAATAACCATTGGATTAGCAATAATTTTCGTATTTAATAATGTATAAAACGCGAGATACTATGGGTGTGAATGGAAGAGTAGTTTTTGGGTGGGCAAAGTAGTTGTTTTGCCCGTCCGCTTTGCCCGCACTTCAAATCACCATTCA
>OVAU01002555.1:0-12325 GCA_900406315.1 Biscutella laevigata subsp. laevigata
CTTTTTTTAATTAAAAGCCATATTCTACTTGTTTCTACTTAATAAGATTTATTATAATATTTTTTTTAAAAATTGATCAATGGAAAACCTCACTATATCACGACATTTTCTGGAAAAAAAATTAAAAATATATATTGTGAGACTTTTTCTCCTCAGAAACAATAAAAATATGGATTCTAGATTTTNTCTTGATTTCGTGTTCGGGGAAAATATGATTCCGTGTTTCTCGGGAAAAAGTGATTCTTCAATTTTTTAAAAAAGTGATTCCGTATTTTTCGGCAAAAAAACATAATTCCGTACATTTTAGTAAGATAATAATTCTGTATTTTCAGAAATAAAAAGATTTTGCTTTTTCAGGAAAAATATGATTCCTCTTTTATTAAGAAAAAAATGTTTTAGTGTTTTGATACCCTCTCATCAAGAAAAAAATGTTTTAAATAAAAGAAGACCCTCTCATTAAGCAGGTTTTCTCTCCTACTAGAAGGTAAAAGAAAGTACTACAAAAGCTTTTATTGATATACCAAAATAAGGAAAAACGCTTTTATTAGGAAAACGAAGACTGAAAAGTTGTTATCAAATTTTGAACGATTGATGTTAGATTTACAAGTGAACACAATCCACAATTCCACAAATTTCGGTCACGCATACGTTTCTTAACGCCCTTGGATAACGGACTGTGTCATCTCATTGATAGTGAATAAATCATTAGACATGGACTCGTCGTCTCGAGCATGCAGCGTGAATGTAGGCTGTTTTGGTGGAGGAAGGTCTGATGTTGTGGTGAGCATAGACATTAATTCAACTGTGTTGGGTCTGTCTAGCGGTTGATGTTGAATACAAAGCAGACCAATCTGAACACATCTCCCAACTTCTAAAGGGCTACACGAATCAGCTAGATCTTGGTCGAGAAAATCAATCCCTTTGGTTTCACACCAAGATTCCCATGCCTGTTGTTGAGTTTCATATCTTGAAAATTTAAGTGCAAGAAATCTCTGCAAGTGTATAAGAAAACCTAAAAAGCCTTGAGACTTACATATGCAATGAGGGTTTTTCCTTCTACTCCATAGGTGAATCTTGAGATCTTCTCTCCGCTTATGATTTCTAACAGAAGAACTCCAAAGCTGTAGATGTCTGATTTCTCAGAGAATACTCCAGTCCATGCATACTCAGGAGCCATATATCCTCTGCGCAAACATCAAAATAGTTTCACTTAGGTTAATATGATTATCATTCATGACAATGAATCTTGTTAAGGATGTTTTCAGAAAATGGTTCTTACAGAGTTCCTACAACCCTACGAGTATTGTCCTGAAATTGGGTTCCCTGAAACATCCGTGCCAATCCGAAATCTGATATTTTTGGGATCATTTTCTCGTCCAGAAGAATATTGCTGACCTTCAGGTCTCGGTGAATTACCCTGAGACGTGAGTCTCGGTGGAGATAGAGAAGTCCACGTGCAATACCTTGAATAATATCGAATCTCTTTGGCCACTTAATCTCAAACTTTAGAGTTGAATCTAGCCAATAAGATCGAACAAATTAGTGGCAGTGACTCATGAAGATATATCATAAGATGGAGCAAAGAACATACCAAAGAGAAAAGTGTCAAGGCTTTTGTTGACCAAAAACTCATAAATCAATAATTTCTCTTCTCCATCAATGCAGCATCCCAAAAGTCGAACCAAGTTTCTATGTTGAAGTTTGGAAATTAGTGTTATTTCATTCATGAACTCGTCTGTACCTTGTCCAGAGCTACTAGAAAGGCGTTTAACGGCTATTTCCTTCCCATCAAGCAACTTTCCCTGGAAGAATAGTGCAAAAAGTCATCTAGAGAAGAAGAAAATCCAGAATAGAAAGAAAACGAGACGCAACTAGAATAGAAAGTCAATATACCTTATAAACTGGACCAAATCCACCTTGACCAAGTTTGTTTGAGGAACTGAAGTTATTGGTGGCAGTTTTTATGGTATGCATCTGAAAAAAATTTGTGCCCGAGACATCTTGTGATTCCAACTCACTCTTCCCTTTTTGTTCTACGAGTAACAAATGTGCATGTATAAGTGCTCAAGTGTTCGAACAAAAAAAAAAAAAAAGTGCTTAAGTGGAACTTTCAACAGAAGTGAACATATTAACGCTTAGGAGGACATTAATCTTTAAGAGATCATATTAACACCCTATAGGAAATGTCTACCTGAGATTGTCATTAGAATTATAGCAAAATAGTGTATATTTGATAAAGAGGAAGAGATTCAGTGTAACCTCTCTTTTGTTTTGATTTTGGTTACAAATTTACATTTATAAACAGGACAGTGAAAGGAGTGAGGGAGGCCAAATTATAGTGCCTCACCATTTTGTTTAGCTCTGTATCTCCAGAGCTTATATGCAGCAAAGCCCAAGATCACAAAAATGGAAATGCTGACAGTGGTACCTGCAATAATCTTTGTTCGACTGCTTCCAGCTGATATGTTAACCAGGAAAAAAAAACTTCAAACCATGCTGCTAGAGAATATAACATCATAAATAAATTTGAAAACTCAAATTTAATAAGTAAGCGTTTTTCATCCATACCCAATTCCGAACTTGCAAGACGAAGGGAAAGAGACTCTCCATCCGAAATAAGCTGAACTGTGTCTACTAGCTCCCGATCCCACACTAAGCATCCAATTCCACTTATGTAGGCAAAGGCTGTGCAAGAGCAATTGCCTAGACAACCTTGGTAACACTGTTCTGCATTGAGAAAACTTACAAATTGGTACAGATCCGGAGTCTTTACATGGGTCATATGATAGAATTTGTCTCTGTCTTTGTCTTGTGTTTTTATAGAAGAATCCGCATGGCAAAATAACTGTGTACGTCTCACACAACCACTGGTCCAATTCCCTTTTAACCACTCCTCGTCTGACTTCGGCACAAAACCTTTCAGGCACTTGCACTTCGGGGTAACAGATCTCACACACAGACCAAAAGGCCCGCAAGCACCATATAGATCACAAGAGCTTGTTGGAGCCTCAAAGTGAAGCGCCCAACTTTTCCCATCATTCCAAAGGATCTTCATTTTCCCCTCTGATGTTAGGGTCACATACGATAATTTGTAGTTTCTTAACATGGAATAAGAAAAGGATGCTGTGCCTTTATCTACATCTTGAACAACAGTGAATGGACTTACATATGATGCAGCAACCCCAGGTATGCCCGAAAATCTTGTTTTTGCCCATGGGCCACTTCTCCAGTGAGGCGCTGAGCCTCTCCTAATAAGGCCTTGTGGGGGGACTTGTGGTGTAAACTCCAGTGAGAATTCCCCAGACGATGGATCACTGTTACTTTTCCAAGAAGTCAGCCCATGGTTCTTGCCACGGGGGATATCGTAAGTCACCGAAGACTGAGGCAGCATAGTATTACCAAGATTCCCAAAGCTTTGCCATATAGTTTTTCCAGAAACATCATCAATTACAACAAGATTTCCAGTGTCTAAGAGCTCAGCATGACATTTGTTGGGTGTCAAATCCTCTCCTGCTGACCAAATAACCTTTTGTTTTCCATCGAGCAAGATAAGGCTCCCGTTGCTGCTTAGAGTGAGATTTGCCGCAGAGTTTGTAACAGGTGTATCCCGGTTAGCCACCCACACAACTACCTGAGGGACAATCTTCCTGAACCAGATTCCGACATACTGATTTTGAGAATTATTAGGACTGAAGAAGCCCAAGTCATAAACTCCACCAGGGGAGCTCAAAGTTTGTCCTGTTGACAAAGGACTTGATGTGTCTATAGCTGCATTTACACAAGTAGGGAATATAACCAGCAAGAGCGAGCAAGAAAATAAAACAAAACCCATCTTTCTCATATGAACTCCTATATGTCTAGTATCTACACGATTTCTTGTGAGCTTATGTAGATGAACAGAAATCATTAAGACCTACTGAATAAGGACTTTCGCGTTATCTTCTATACACTAGGCATTGACAACATTTGATTATATTTTCTTTTGTCAAAGAGAATAATAATAACGATAATCTAAACATAAGTATTAAAATAAATCACATTGACAGCCTTGACCAATAAATGTCCATGTTACTCTTCATAAAGGATAGAATCTAGTAAATGACTATTTATTCCTCTTTTGAGTCTTCTACTAAGTCAACCAACATAGAAAATGGTTTTGCATCTTTTGCATATTCCAAAAGACGATACAAAATTAAAAATTGGCTTTTACAAAGTGAAGATCCAAAAAAGCTAGAAATAAGCTCACCTGAAACAATGTAGGTGTTTAAGCATCACCCCAACTCCTTGTAGCTAGCATTTGAATCCTTACAGCTCGTTCAGACATTACACCGAACATTTACAGTGCATAATCCAGACGTCCAAAGGCAGAACAATAAAAACCTTGCTAATGACGCCGAACTTAAAATTTCGATCGAAACAGGTAGTAGGCACAAAATCATCTCCGATTATCTCAATTCCGACCATCTGAATTTAACTAAATCTAGTCAAAATCTTCGACTGTGAGTGAACAATGGAGTGTCACTAGCGAGAACACGAATGATCGTAACATTAAAGTTGCTAAAAATAAAATAATTAATTTAATACTAACTGGGCAAATAAAGATTGAAGCCCATAAGGCCCAATAAAATATATTTTCCCGGAACTTCATCGCCGCGTATAAGTTTGCGATTTTGATTTTTGAAAAGTGTGAAAGATTTTGCTTTGAGATGGATGATTCAGGAGCGATTCTATGTCAGATCTCCATTTTCAAGGATATGCTTGATCAGGTTTTACTCTTCTATTGTCCTCTTCTTCTTCTTCTTATTTATCTTCTTCTCCTCTGATTTGTTTTTTTCGTCTGATCGAAACAACGAAAAAGGTCAATCTGGAAATCGAGGCAAACATTAAGGTGACGGGAGAAATCGAATCAGAGATCGGAAATTGTTCTGAGATGGAAGCATCTCTTTATGTAAAGGAAGCTGAACTTACTAAATCGTTCCTTGCTTCTCAGTTCGAGCTCAGCGGTTTGATCTCTGTTACAGGTTTACTTCATCTCAATGCCTTTTGCGTTTCTCCATTAATTTTGAGTTGTTATGGGGTTATCAAACCTAGTTAATGACTCAATCACAATGTTTGCTTTCCTTATAAGAGGATTCAAGAAACTCTCTGAAGCTTTTGGAGGATGAAATTTGTCGGCTGAGAAGTGAGCACAGTGAGCTAATTACAAAGTTAACGGAAAAGCGGTAAGAACATCTAATGCATTGTTCAGTTTATCTAATGGCTTGATTCGCTTTTGTGAACAAACGCTTTTTGTTTTAGGGAAGGGTTTGTGAAGATGTGTTTTGAATTCCAAAGGGAGATTGGTGTTGATGAAGACAGTGAACTAAAGAGTTTATTATCTGAGAGAGAGTTTCTGGAAAACCAAGTTCGGATGTTGGAGGAGAAGAACATGGATGTGAAGAACTCAATTCTGGCTTACATGGAAGATGAAATGAGGAATCTCTTGTCTGATTAGTTTATGGAATGATGAAATGTAGTCATTGGATTGGAATTTAAGTATCTGCAACATTGAGAAGTTGATTCATCGCATCATTTTCTAACGTCCTAGGATCAAAGACTCGGACTGTGTTATCTCAAGCACAGTGACCAAACCCTTAGACATGGATTCTTCGTCTCTACTATGCATTACAAATGTAGGTTGTTTTGGGGATGGAAGATCTGATGTTGTGGTGAGCATAGACAACAACTCGAGTGTATTGGGTCTGTCTACAGGTTGATGTTGAACACAAAGCAGACCAATCTGAACACATCTCTTAACTTCAGATGGGCGACATGAATCAGCAAGATTTTTGTCCATAAGATAAATTCCTCCATTTTCACACCAAGATTCCCATGCCTACAGTTTAGGTTCAGAGCTTGAGAATATAAGAGCAAGAAACCTCTTGTGTCTACAGAACTAAAAAACCTTAAGTCTTTACTTACATATGCAATGAGGGTTTTTCCTTCTTCGCCATAGGTGAATCTTGAGATTTTCTCTCCACTGATGATTTCTAACAGTAGAACTCCAAAGCTATAGATGTCAGATTTCTCAGAGAACATACCAGTCCATGCATATTCGGGAGACATATATCCTCTGTGTAAACATAAAATATGATTATAACTATGAATCTTAGTTAAGCATGTCTTTGAAAATAGCTTCTTACAGAGTTCCTGCAACTCTGCGAGTTTTGTCTTGATATTCTGTTCCTTCATACATCCGAGCCAATCCAAAATCTGCTATCTTTGGATTCATCTTCTCATCCAAAAGAATATTGCTAACCTTCAAGTCTCGGTGAATTACTTTGAGGCATGAGTCACGGTGGAGATAGAGAAGTCCACGAGCAATACCTTGGATGATATTGAATCTCTTAGGCCAGCCAATCTCTAGTCTTTTTCTTGAATCTAAGCAATGATGTAACGATTAGAGAAAGATAAAAGAGAGAAAACATGCTAAATGGAAAAGAATGAAGCAAGACAAGGACACACCAAAGAGAAAAGTATCAAGGCTTTTATTCAACATGAATTCATAAATCAATAGCCTCTCTTCTCCTTGGATGCAACATCCCAAAATCCTAACTAAGTTTTTGTGTTGTAGTTTTGAAATGAGAACTAATTCATTCATGAACTCCTCTTTCCCTTGCCCTGAGCTACTAGCAAGCCGTTTTACAGCTATTTCTTTACCATCTTGTAGCATTCCCTGAAAACAGGTTGTGAAATGTTATCTTGTAGAGCATTGAGAGATATCAAAAAGAGCAAAGAGGGTAAAAATCTTCTAACCTTGTAAACAGAACCAAATCCACCTTGTCCAAGTTTGTTTGATGGATTGAAATCATTAGTGGCAGTTTGAATAGTTTTCATCTCAAAGAAATATAACTCTGAGACATCTTGTGGTTTCAGACCATTCATCCATGGATCCTGTGTGGGGTCTTTTGATATTATATCTGAAAACACCGACCATTGTGTTACTATTATAACAATCAAGTGAACAAATAAGAACAAGAAATGGATTAGAGAGATTGTAAGATCATCAATATATACCATTATGTTTCACTCTGTATCTCCAGAAAACAATTGCAGCAGAACATAGTATCACAAAAAGAGACAGGCTCACAACACTAGCAGCAATGGTCTTTGTCTTGTTGCGATTGTTTCCATCTAGTAAGACCAAAAATAAACAAATATTATTGGAGTTGAATGACGAACTCGAAGTTGGTCTTTTCTTGTTAAACCCGCACCAAGTTCAGAGCGTGCAAGACGAATGGAGAGAAGCTCTCCTCCTGCAGAAAACTGCATTACGTCTATTAGCTCACGACTCCATATCAAGCATCCTATTCCACGAATATAAGAAAAAGCCAAGCAAGAACAATTCTTGAGGCAACTTCGGTAGCAGTCTTCAGCATCCAAAGAAGTTACAAATCCGTAAAAGTCTGGAGGCTTTACATTGGGAACCGAATAGAAGACGTTTGCATCTTTTCCCGTAGAGTTTTTCTGACAATTTAACTCTGTACGCCTCACACAACCATCACTCCAGTTTCCTCTTCTCCACTCTTCAATGTGTTTTGGCACAAACCCTTTGAAGCATTTACACTTTGTTATAGGCACTGACGTAACACACAATCCAAAAGGTCCACAAACACCGTAATAATCACATGAATTGGCTGGAGCCTTATAGTTTACTTCCCAGTCAGTCCCATTATATCGGAGCCTCTTCAGAAAGCCCTCTGGTGTTATAACTAGACGTGAAAGCTTGAAGCTTCTGTCTACATAAGAGAAAGACCCTGACCCGTTTACATCCTGTTGAAAGCTATAAGGACTTCTTAATGTTTCATCCATTAGAGGTATTCCAGTGAACCTTGTTTTAGCCCATGGACCGGTTCTATAATAAGGCGTCGAGCCTCTCATAGTACACACCTGTGAAGGCACTTGAGGTGTAATCTGAGCCACAAAGTCACCAGGCGATGGATCAGTGAGACTTTTCCAAGAAGTCAACACCCGCTTCTCACCGGTGACTAGATTATACGTTAGGGGTGAGAAAGGAAGCAGAGTATCACCAAGATGTTCGGAGCTTTGCCATAGAGTTCTTCCTGAAACATTGTCTATGACGATAAGATCACCTGTGTCTGAAAGCTCTGCATGAGACCCGTTAGATGCAGAAGTTTCTCCGGTGGACCAAACAACGCCACGTTTACCATCCAATAAGAGAAGAGTTCCATTGCTGCTGGTAGTTAGACTCGCCGTAGAGTCTCTAACAAGCTTTTCTCTATTGGCTACCCACACAACCACCTGGGGAATGATATCCTTGAACCAGATTCCTACATACTGATTCAAGGAGTTGTTAGTACGGAAGAAACCCAGTTCATAAACTCCATTAGAGGAGCTAAGAGTTTGTCCTATTGACAAAGGACTTGTCGTCGTTATACTAAAACTTGAGGTTGTAAATAAGAGCAAAGAAGCAAAGAACAGGACCCTCTTATTCCCCATGTACAAGTTTTGCTTCTCCTAAAAACTATCTTCTTCACACTTTTTAATAATAAGAAGAGCAAGAAAGCCAAGAATAAGAAAAAGTCAAGCACTTTGTGAGAACTACGTCGCAGTCGAACACCAATAAACAAATATTGACCGTTGAAAAAGGAACCAATGTTGACCAATGACTACAACACACTTGTGTTCCAAAAGTCATGTTTTACTTTATAGTCATTCAATTAATTAGTAATACAAAATGAAAATTGTTACTACTTTGGTAACTGCCACGAAGAACTCCAACTTTCTACACAACAAACTCATTTTCATGTCCTGTTCACAGACTGACTTGAAGAATCTTAACAAAAACTAGAGCTGCGAGAGACAATAATGATCTGCAAAGCAGTTTCCTTTTCTTTAGGTAAATAGTGCCCATGTTTGAAAACTTCAATCTCCTTCACTTAAAATTGTAGAGTGCGTTCGAAGACCCACCATTCAATGTTTAGCAGAAGTCTCGGAACAGATATTTACATATCTGAAAAAGTCACGAAAATTTCAAAGCCTTTGTGGTTAATGAATGACCATACTGTAAATTTCTTCTCCCTTCTCCCATAACAGAAGCTGATGAATGTATTGGTTAGAGACCAATGCTAAACAGCATGTCTATAATTCTGCTTCTCTGATGCTTTTTCCAACGAGCTTGGATACTCATTGATTACAAGCCAATTCTCTTGGTCTATGTCTTGTGGATGCATATGGATGCATTTTAACTTTCTATTTAATATCCTCTTTCTTACATATAAAACAATAAATACAACCAAAACAAGAGTTGAAGTTATCTAGATTGAAAAGTTTTATCTCTTTGGAGAAAATTCTTATACACGTCAATTTTACAGTCCATCAAACCGTTTCCTAACGCCCTTGGATCAAAGATTGTGTCATCTCATTGACAGTGATCAAACCCTTAAACGTGGATTCATCATCTCTCGTGTGTACTACAAACGTTGGTTGTTTTGGTGGAGGAAGATCTGATGTTGTGGTGAGCATAGACAACAACTCGAGTGTGTTGGGTCTGTCTACAGGTTGGTGTTGAACACAAAGCAGACCAATCTGAACATATCTCATAACTTCTAAAGGGTTACACGAATCGACAAGATCTTGTTCCAACATATCAATTCCGCCATTTTCACACCAAGACTCCCACGCCTATTGTTTAGTTTCAGATGAAAAGAGCCAAACATCAAGTAACATTTGCGTGCAAGTGTAATAAGTAGTGAACTTATTTTCTTACTTACATAAGCAACAAGTGTTTTTCCTTCTCCTCCATAGCTGAATCTTGAGATTTTCTCTCCGCTGATGATTTCTAATAGTAGAACTCCGAAGCTGTAGATGTCAGACTTCTCAGAGAACATCCCAGTCCATGCATACTCAGGAGCCATGTAACCCCTGTGCAAGCATCAACATTTTTTCACCCATTTTCAACATATGGTTATGAGTTTATGACTATGAATCATGTTAAGCATGTCTTTGAAGATAGATTCTTACAGAGTTCCTGCAACCCTGCGAGTTTTGTCTTGATATTCAGTTCCCTGATACATCCGAGCCAAACCAAAATCTGATATTTTTGGGTTCATCTTCTCATCTAGAAGAATATTGCTAACCTTCAAATCTCGGTGGATGACTCTTAGTTGTGAGTCACGGTGGAGATAGTGAAGTCCACGCGCAATACCTTGAATGATATTGAATCTCTTAGGCCAGTCGATCTTAAGCCTTTTCCTTGAATCTGAGTAATAATACAATGTAAAATACTATGAGATAAACTGTTCTACACAAAGAAGAAAAAAACTGCTAATAGGAAAGGACTGAGGCAAGAAGAGACTGACCAAAAATAAAAGTATCAAGACTTTTGTTCAACATGAACTCATAAATCAATAGCCTCTCTTCTCCTTCAATAAATAACTTCATTCATGAACTCCTCTTTGCCTTGTCCTGAGCTGCTAGATAACCGTTTTACAGCAATTTCTTTCCCATCTTGCAACTTTCCCTTTACACAGATTGCAGGAGGTCAACTAATGAACGTAGACATAGAAAGAAAAAAAAAGCAAAGAGATGAAAATACTCTTACCTTATAAACTGCACCAAATCCACCTTGTCCGAGTTTATTTGACTGACAGAAGTTATTGGTGGCAGTGTGAATGGTATTCATCTCAAAGTAATTTAAACCTGAGACATTGAGATCGTTTCTCCATGCATCTTCCGAGGTGCCATTTGATATATTTACTGAAACCATAGTTTCAAGAACATATAATAAGATCTTCATTGTGTTACCACGATCAAGCAAGTGAATAAAGAAACAACAAGGAACAGATAGAGATATAGGTACAAAGATCTTCAGTGTGTACCGTTATGTTTCACTTTGTATCTCCAGAAAACAATGGCAGCAAAACCAAATATCACAAAAAGAGAAAGGCTCACAACACTAGCAACAATGGTCGTCTTGTGATTATTTCCACCTGAGACATTATACAAACACAAATCAAACAATAAGCCATGCTACTACCGAAAAGATTAGTTTAGACAAACTTGTAAATGACGAGCTGCTATTTCGTGCTAATTTTTAATACATACCTCCTAGCTCAGAGCTTGCAAGACGAATGGAAAGAACCTCTCCACCAAAAGAAAATTTCACTACATCCATTAGTTCCTGATTCCAAACTAGGCACCCTATTCCATCAATGAAAGCAAAGGCCAAGCAAGAACAATTGTGGAGGCAACCCTGGTGGCATTCTTCAGCATTCATAAAGCTTGCAAATTCGTAAAATTCTGGAGGTTTTATGTTGGTAAGAGGATGGAAGAAGTTTACATCATTTCCAGTAGAGTTTCCTTGACAATTTAGTTCAGCACGCCTCACACAACCATCAGTCCAATTTCCTCTTTTCCATTCCTCAATGGATTTAGGTATAAACCCTTTGAAGCATTCACACTTTGGAGGTACAGATATAACGCACAACCCAAAAGGTCCACATGCACCGTAAACATCACATGAACTGGCAGGAGCCTCAAAGTCTAATTTCCAATCGGTTTCATTAAGAATAAAAATCTTCAGTAAGCCCTCTGATGTTATCAATATACGTAGAAGTCTGAAGTTTCTGTATGAATAAGAGAAAGATCCTGACCCATTTGCATCCTGCTGAAGGATAATGGGACTTGTTAATGTTGCATCCATTATAGGTATCCCAGTGAACCTTGTTTTAGCCCATGGACCACTTCTCCAATATGGCATCGACCTTCTCGTAATAATCACCTGTGATGGCACTTGCGGTGTCATCTGACCCACAAAGTCACCAAGTGATGGATCAGTGTTAGATTTCTAAGATGTTAAAACCCGCTTCTCACCAGTCACGAGATTATAAGTCAGAGTTGATAAAGGGAGCATAGTATCACCAAGATGCTCAAAGCTTTGCCAGAGAATTCTTCCAGAGACATTGTCTATGACAACAAGATTTCCACTGTCTAAAAGCTCTACACGAGATCTGTTAGATGCAGAAATTTCTCCGGTCGACCAAACAACACCATGTTTACCATCAATTAATAGAAAACTTCCGTTTTTGCTGATAGTTAGACTTGCCGCAGAATCTGTAACAGGATTATTTCTATTGGCAACCCACACAACCACCTGGGGGATGGTATCCTTGAGCCAGATTCCGGCATATTGATCCTGGTTGTTATTAGGACTGAAGAACCCCAACTCAAAAACCTCGTTAGAAGAGTGGAGAGTTTGTCCTATTGACAAAGGACTTGTTGGCGTTATAGCTGCATAGCTAAAACTTAAGAGCATGGTAAACAA
>OVAU01002556.1:0-12320 GCA_900406315.1 Biscutella laevigata subsp. laevigata
TAAGTGACCCATAACTTTTAAATGATTTTTAATATGTATTTTAAATTCTTATGTATCAATTAAAATGAACCATTGTAAATATAGAAAAAATAGTGTTATTTATCCAAAATATTTTAATATCAAAATCTTAATAGTTATTAATATTAAATTAATTGGAAAAATTAATCAAAATGTTGAAAAAATAATAATAAGAATATAATAAAANAATAAAAAATTTGGAAATTTTAATTCATAAAAAGAAATACGGAACAGTTAAAAAAAAAGAAGAAGAGAAAAAATAGGAATGTAATGGTAACTTTTAAACAAAGTGACCCATAATGTTAAGGATATAATGATATTTGGAAAGCAAAAAGTTTTAAATTTTTTTATCTAAATTTTAGTTTATAAGAAAATCGGACATATGATTATGTAAATATTTAACGAAGTATTTTTTAAAGTAATTGGATAATACTTTCTTTATTCTAAATTAAAAGATGTTTTAAAAAAATTAACTTAACTGTAAAAACCAAATATGGAGTGCAGTCCTTAATTTTAGGGATAGTGATGAATAAATTAAAAACAAAAAAGAAGTTGAATAAAAAAAATTCTAGATTTTAGCATGATTTTGAATATAAATAGATGTGAATAAATATTATAATTTACACGTGTCAAACATAGGAACGTAGACTGACTTCTGATTTATTAATATAAAGATATTGTTTAAGCGGGTCTCCGAAACAAAGACCGTCTCATTAGTTTGGAGGTAAATGTCTATATTTCAAGTAAAACTAAATTTGAAGCGATCGGATTTGATGAGGTTTCAGATATTTAAAAGTAACAAAATGGGAGAAGAACAGAAACAAATGAGATTTGTGTCCTCAGATCTTGTCGTGAAGATTGACGACCAAGTCATGAGCATCGTCTAGAAGTTTCCAAACATCAAGATGACCAGCCATGCTGTTACACTCTTTCATTATCTCATCCATTCCACTGTACTTTTCTATGATCGTCTTTCTCCTCTGCAACACGCTTGCCGCTATCGCATAAAGCAACAAGTCTTCAGTGGGCGGTGCTCTTAACCGCATTCTCCCCCAAGTCGCCTTTGCAATCCCTGTTCTTATAGCCGCTTGATCCGCCCACATTACTTCCCACAGACAGAGCGTCTGCTCAAAGGTCAGTTCTCGTCTGAACAGAACCACCACCATACGGTACACAAAGAAGCAGTCTTCCGCTTCAAGGTTCTCCAAGTGTCGGTACAAGCGAATGTCTTTGAATTTTATGATTTTCGACACCATTGACAGCTGTCTCCTGATTCCAACCTCGTCCAGCCTGAAATTATGCCTTGCTTTACTCATGAACCCGACAAAGCACCAGAATGCTAAGACGTCGTCTTCCAGTACTGCTATCAAAGGAGATAGCAAGTCGCTCATTCCTTGACAGTAACCGATTTCTGGATCATAGACTGCGTAGGCTTCAAGGATACCCACCAGGCGGGCTGCGTGGAAGATCCTGCAGGGTTCCAAGTGGCCGTAGTCAGTGAGACCAACCTGTATGGCTATTCCGCGTGCTTTGGTCTCAGAAACAGCAGCCTGAGATGGCGAGTAGAGCACCCATTCGTCATTTGCTCTCACTGCATCCAGGCGGATAATTCTCTGCCACGTTGTGATGAAATCTTCATCTGCCTGAGATTTTGGCTCTGCTGAAGACGGATTGTCTTTTTCTTGGTTAACGGTATTGTGGCTTTCTGCTTTTTCGTTAGCCAGAAGTGGTGATGTCTCAGTTTCTTCGTAGGTGGAGGAGTCTGAGCCATTAGCAGCAGCATCTTTGGAGGTGAAATTACTCTTTTCACAGTCCCCATCCTTCAGGATCGCTTCCAACTTCTCTGATTTTTCAAGGGGGACGGATCTCGTGGAACTATCAACTTCTTCAATATCATGGAAACTTGAAGATTTTGGCTCTGCTGGAGACGGATTGTCCTTTTCTTGGTTAACGGTACTGTGTCTTTCTGCTTCTTCGTTAGCCAGAAGAGGTGATGTTTCACTTTCTTCATACTTGGACGAGTCTGAGCCATTAGCAGCAGCATCTTCGGAGGTGACATTGCTCTTTTCACAGTCCCCATCCTGAATGGGGATTGCTTCGGAATTCAACTTCTCTGATTTTTCAACGGGGGCGGATATCTTGGAACTATCAACTTCTTCAATATCATGGGAATCAAGAACCAGACTGTCTTTGGTGTTGCTGCTCTGAGCTGTCTGCTTTGAGTCGTCCTTTTCATTGCGTCTATGAATCTCACAACACCGTCTTCGCAGGTTTTCATATTCTTTCCTGCAGGATTTAAAGATATATAAGAAGGTACTGACAAACGGACACAAAATCCAAGTCTGAGGAGTTCCCAAACTACTACTTATTCCTAGTTTATCAACACATTGAGAAAATCACTAACCAACTGCCACTTAATGGGAACAGAGAAAAACGGGAAACTTAATATTAGTAAAACGCTGAGAAGCCATCAAACACTCCATAAGTATAACTGAACGTACTGTTTCTGCTGTCGAATAGAACTTCTTTCTTCTTTGCTGCTGCTCAAGTCATACCTGTGAGAGGTAAGTAAAATAAAGTTACAATGTCCTCAGAGGATAAAGAAATCTCATAACTAACACAGGGTTCATTATTAAAGTTAACAGAATCTGGAGTGATGGCAGGTGCAATTTTAATAAGGCGAAAATAAGACTAATCTTATAAATCACAGGAAAGAAAAACATAAAGGAGACTCTGCCACTTCAGGCTCCTCGCTCCTACTCAATGAATGGTTTACTGTTATGCTATTTATTCCTCAATAATGGCCCAAGAAAAATCTACACTTCAACATTTTAGAACATACATGAGTAGCAAACCTAAGGCTGAATAGAGAAATACATGGTATCCGCAAAATATAAAGTTGTGTCAAATCCAAAGATATGTAAAAGAAGGAACAATGACAAAGATGCTGATTCTTACACTCCAAGGAGAAACGGCCAAACTTCTGGTCTGATACTTGGATCCACACCCTGAAACAAAGATAGGAATTAATATCTCAAGGCATAGTAATGAGAAAAAATTTGGTTAAAATCAGTGTGTCAAATGGTTATCAATGGCAGCAACATTCATGGAAACATAAAATTTCCTTTTTTAGCAAAATACCCCACTGCGAACTTTCTTCAGAAATTTGACACCTCCATCACGGAGTCGTCCTTCTTCTGTGAAAAAAATATTCCACTGTTTAGGTTCAAGAGCTTGCTTTCTTCGCCTCAGTGACCAAGGTGATCCAATGCTTCCTCCTCTGAAGACATGGATGAGCAGAATATGAGCAACTTCATCCGGTAAATGTACAAAGAAAAAAATACATAAAACAAAATTTGGTGACAAAAGCTTTATCTGAAAAAATTAGATAGACTAAAACGTACATGACATCTCATATGCACATATAGGTAAGAAAAATGCAAGTACAATGGAGTTCAACGCACATCAGAAGAGCTTCCTCACTAGTTATACAGAAACCGCCCAAGAGATGCAAAGGGAACTTCCAGGTTCGATGGTAAGAGATTTGAAAATTAAAAAGTCTATATACAACGCTTTGGGAGTTGACTATCAAGGTGTGTACATTGAAACCCACACAACATTCAAAAGACCACCCAACAAAAGAAACCAACGAGTAAACATTAAAAATTGGTCACTCTGTTATTATATTATATAAAATCTTGGGTGATTGGAGCATCAGAACCACTATAGGTACCAGAGGCTATGTATATACAGACTTGAGATCTTATGAGCAGACTTGAGAGTCTTACGAGACAGGCAGAGGTATTGGTGGTAACTAACATTGGACCAAGAGGTCGAAGACGAAAATCTAACTAACAGCTCACTGAGAATTCTTGGAAAGAAAGACATGAGGATCTAGTCGCAAAGGCAGAAACTGGTGAGACTAACAAAGAAGCAACTAGAATTAGAACCAATCTTCCCCTATCAAATCAATAAGTACCAAAACGGCTAGTTGATTAAGCTTGAAAAAAAGCTTGGCTTCTCCGCTTAGAAGATATCAATTAGAAGAGGGTCAGATCTTTGGTGTATATACCTACGGGAGTAGACGACGGTGAAAGCCACGGCCAGACCGGCCATGACGGTGACTGCGACAGCTAAACCAACATTGGAAGGAGCAACGGTCGACGACCATAATCCGCCGGAGTAGCCGCTCCTGAAGGCGCCACCGCTGCTACCCTCGGCAAACACGACCCATCTCCCGCCGAAGATCAGAGAGTATAAGATGACGGAGAGGAGAGATGCGACGGAGGGAGCGGTCATGTTCGTCAATCGTAGTCGTCGAAACATCATCCCCAAACTAGGGATTCGCTCACTCTTGTGCTCCTGAGATTTCTGATTTTCATTTCTCAGAGCAATTAAACTACTTAGCCATTATTCATTGAGATTGTTTACGAAAAAGTCGAAGTGGTTTGTATTTTTAATGGGCCTTTGTGGGCCTAGTTACTGTTAATATTAATGGGTCTTTATGGACCTTTGATATAGATAAACTTTGACAAAAGAAAAAAAAAAAACCCTAAAACAGATTCCCCGTCGTCTCCTCTTCTTTTAGAACCCTAATTTCCTTGGAATTGCTCTCGCAGATTCTAGAGTCATCTGCAGGTTTGTCCTGTCTAATCGTTTCTATTCCTTCTTCCAACATATCTGGTTTCGTCATGATTATCTTATTGTTGAAATCTGCAGGGTTAGTGTTGAAATTTGCATGATAAATGATTTAGAGTAATTGACTTAGTTGGCGAAACCAATTAATTAGATTCTCTACCTGCTTATCACGAAGAACAACTTACCTCTTCTCTTGTGTGTTTTTGGTCAATTTTCTGGTTTCTGGTTTATATGGGTGAGAGTTCTTCTGACGCAAGCTTCGTTCTTTATATGATTAATCTGTGTAGGGATTTTAAGGAGGAGCGAAGATGAGATTGGTCAAGTGTTGGTTCTGCTCTTCCACGATATATCCTGGCCATGGTATTCAGTTTGTTCGCAACGATGCTAAGGTACCTACTTTGGCTTTAATTCATTGTTAACTTGCTTTGATTCACTATTACCAATTTGAAAATATGCTCTTTTTCCACTAGACGTTGAGAACTGAGTCTGTATTCTTATGGTTTGATTGTTGTTTCAAATCTTATGGGATCCTCTTGCGTTTGGAGTTTATTACATTAGACTGAGGTTTACTCAGCAGCTAGGCACTCTCTCTCTACTTTTGTTTTTGCAGATATTCCGGTTCTGTAGGTCAAAATGCCACAAGAACTTCAAGATGAAGAGGAATCCACGGAAAGTAAAATGGACTAAAGCATACAGAGCGGCACATGGGAAAGACATGACTCAGGTTTTGTTTTATCAAAAGTATTTCCTTGTTTCCTTGGAGGGTTGGTCTAAGATTATGCTCACCTTCAATCCTGCTTTGTTTCCTTTCCCCAAAATTAAAAAAGGATAAAACATTTGAGTTTGAGAAGAAGAGAAACAGACCCGAGAGATATGACAGGAATGTAACAGAGAATACACTGGCGGCCATTAAGAAGATTGACAAGATAAGAACCGCAAGAGAAGCCAAACATATCCAAAAGAGGTATAATTTATAGATATATCATTTATGCTCTTGTTATATTCTTCAGACATACATGAAGTCGTGGTTTATAATATGTTTCGTTTTGGTGTGTGGCTTGGGACATAGGTTGAAGCCAAACAAACAGAAAAAACGGACGGAGGATAAGAAAGAGCTAGATAATAACATAGGAATGATCGTGGGACCAGATTCTCTCCAAAAAGATGCAAAGAAAGAGAAAATTTTGGTGGACAAAGAGAAGTCTGTGCAAAACGAAGCAATGGAAGAGTGATTCTGTGGAAGCTCACTGGTTTAGGAGAGAGAGAGGTTTCAAAAAGAAGAAGAAAAAGAGTGTTGTAACTGATAAAACGAGTTTAAGCTGCTTACGAATTACAATTATGTTAGTTTATTTATCTGATTCTTAAGAGGAATTTATTTTGAGGCTATGTTGTTTTTGGTGGTGTTTTCAGATTAGAGTGATAAACCCGTGATCATTATTCAAAGTTTTAGGGAGAAAATGTAAGTCTGTTCTCAACTTTTTTTTTTTTTTTTTGGAAAAAGAGAAATGGGTTTTCTGGTCAGAAGCTTGGCAGATGGATCCAGTTATGTTGAATGTGAAGATGTTCTGAAACTCAACTCTTTTTTTCTCCTAAAATTTGGACAATATACAATTTGTGTGGGTGAGAACGAGAGAGAAGTGAGGCATGTGAATGAGATGGTTCATCAAACTCCAAAACCTAATCATGTCCTAATAATTACACCCTCTCTTCTTTCTTATTTGGCCTTCTTTCTCAAACTCTCTCTACCAATCTTTTGACTTTTTCTATATATACTTTGAAATACTCGTCTTCGCAATGATACATATATATATATATATATATGAACATTGTTCAAGTTCCGTGTTACATTTTTAAGGTTGTTCAAAAAATCAAATAACTTGAAGGAAAAAAATAACTATTTTGAACTTTACATACATCAACGCATTGTTCAAGCCACACACCAAAAAATAGCTATTAATAAAATTTCACTTTTTATTCTTTAGATAATCCAATAATGGGATGTTAAAATGAGTATCTAAGGAATAAAAAGTGAAATTTTATTAATATTTAATTGATTTGAGTATGTGATATTCAATTGAGAGTATCTAAAAAGAGAGTTTTCAGATTCAGTTTCTCATATCCTCTATTAAAATATTATTATTTTGGAGGCAACTAGATACCCTCTAGATACCTTCTTCATCCCATGTGATCTTATAAGCTTTTGACGATTCACCGCTAACGTTATTTTGACTTTTTTTTTGTAAAATGGCAACATTGCATACATGTGAAACCATTCATTATTACATTAAAATATTTACCTGAAATTTTATATTCTTGATGAAAAAAAGAGAAAAGGAATAAGTCGTAAAAATTGATTATTTATGACTTTAATAATACCTTTCTCGAATTGCCTTTTTTATTATTCAGCTTTTTATTTTTTAATTGTTGACCCCATACATACATACATACATTTCCACAAAAATTTTCCTAAATAATAAATCTCTCTCTCTCTCTCACACACACACACACACCAGCTTTCATCATTGCATTCTTGTCTCCTTCTCTTTCACTTTTTATTTCTTTATAAATTAAGCTTCATCTCATCTCTCTCTCTCTCTCTCTGAGTGTTAAAAGAAAGCTAGGGTTTGTTATGGAGTCCATGTTCATCAAGATCAGTAGTGAAGCTTTATCTTTTTGAGGGGAATGTTGTCTGGCACGAGGCCCTTAACTCAGATCTATATTTTTGATTATATATATATTTCTCCTCTTATAAATTAGTTAATTACTATATATATATATATATATATATATAGAGTTAAGTTGTGAAGGGTTAATGACGTCGGACCAGGCTTCATTCCCCCCAATTACATCGCTTCCATCCACAATATCCAGCTGCAGGTTCTTATTTGCCACTCTGTGTTTCAATCAACCTCAATTTTGTAAGTGATGAATTACTCAGTAAATGGATTAAATACACCTTGAGGTTGTCAATTTTGACTTGTATTGTAACTGTTTGTGTGTATGTTCTATGTACGTGTAGGGCGAGCAAATGTGTTTTATGTATTCATATATTTAGCAAACCAGAATTTTGATAGTACGTATATATAATTAATATGTAGCACAAAGAAAAGTTATATAATTAAGATTAAGCAAAACTGATCAAGATCCATTTAATATATATATTGTGCAATGGCTGCTTTGAATAATTACTTACTTGTAAGAAAAATCAGTTATATATATGCATTCTTCGTGATTTATTGTTTTGTTTGATGAAAACAATAGTTGTTTAATTTTAGTGTGTCAAAAACATGTATGTATGTGGAATAAATTCGGAAGAAGAAAAGAGAGGTGGATAAGAGAATTAGTAGATGCTTTGCTTTATTATCTACTATATAATGCTTACAAACGAAACGACTTGTCCTTGTGCTATACATATATTTACTGATGAATTAGAGAATTTGATTCTATCCAACGAATGTGAATATGATTCTCAAAGGTACTGAAACACTTATACAGAGAATCAATCTTTCCTTACAAAAAAAATGCAAAGTTCTGCTTCCTCCGAATATATCCTAACATCAACAAATATTAGACTATATAGATTCGTTCATGATACACAACCACTATTTATTTTCTTTTTTGTGTATAGGAATAAATGCACCATTTTAAATGACTACGTACAAGATATTAATTACCCTCTCATTTTTATTCTGAAATAGATATAACAAAATAAACTTATGTTCTTTGATCAGAAAACTTAAGCAATATCGTTGTTGATATACCAAAAATATATACCTATTTTTTTAATAGTATTAAGAAATAAAAAAATATTTACTTAATTAGGGGAAAAAAGGTTTCATATACATATATATATATATAACTAAATATATTCATCATTTATAAAGTTGAGTTGATTTTTGCCAAATGAGCTCAAGCTCTCGAGCAAAGTCTTTTTGTCGACCGACGACAATGGTGAGATGATCTTTGTCAGGTATGACGTGGACAGTAGCACGTGGCACTTTGGTCTTGACACTGTGACTACATTCGACAGGAATGAGCTCGTCTCTGCCACCGTGGAAGACGGTAACGTCACAGGCAAGATGGTCACGTACATGGTCAAGATACGACTCGAGCTTACCTCCTGAGGCGAAGATAATGTTATGTAAAGTGTGCCACGAGGCGTTATGTGTGTGACATAGAAAGCCTTGTATCAAATACGTTCTCATTCTGTTTAGTGAGAAGAGACGAGTGAAGAATTCAATCAAGTGATGATTCTTGCAAAGGACAATGCAAATGGTTCGGCCAAGATGCTCGTACCAACTAATCACTGATGCACCAAACTGCATCGGTGGCCAAACTGTTCTAGGAGCCACTCTCTTCATCACGTATTGCGCTGATGATGATGCTTCTACTCCCTTTGGCACCTTGTAATATGGCTGCAGCATTGTAATATGGCCTCATCATATATGATCTAATAAGTACACTAATTAAACAAAGATAAAATATATAGATTTTTAAGTACTTACAGGAGCCAAAAGAGTAAGGGATTTGATAGCTTCTGGATGTTTAACAGCAAGTGCTAGAGCCAAAACGCAGCCTAAGGAGTGAGCCACTATGTGGAACGTTTTGAGTTTGAATTGTGAGATAACTGATTTCTCAATCATATCTAAATGTTCTCTGAGTGTGTATAAGGAGTCATTAGGCTTGGGACTTCTTCCATATCCCAAAAGATCGAAAGCGATGAGTCTATAATTTGATTTGACTGAATCAGACAAGTTTGGGAAGAGAGTCTCTGTCCAAAACGAGGATGATGATAAGAAACCATGTATAAACACAACGCTTTCTCTTGCCTTCTTCTTATCTGCGCACATTTACATATATCAATATATTTAATTCCCCAAAAAAAAAATGCAAAAGTATATATATATTTACCTTTGGGTTGTTGAACATTGACAAAGAGAGAATGATTGTTGGAAGAAGAAAGCCAAGAAGTGCAAAAATGGCAATGGCAATCAGACCATCTTGGTGTTGCCGGAGATTTCTCAACCACCGTTGAATTCAAACTCATAATTACCCTCTTTTTACCATTAAACAACTTCTTTTTATGATCATCATCATGATGATGATGATGATGATGACAATTATCAGATTCCAGTAGTACCACATTACGTCTCGTGAATATCATCAAACCCTTGTAATTGATACATTTCACGGGTCGTCTCACGAGCTTGTAGAGCCTCATTACAAGTGAAGGACCACGTGAGTAAAGTGTGTCTGAGATCTCATCGAAATGGATCTTACTTCTTGTTAGAGACACGACCTTTGAGTACTCGCCTCGTTCCGACACTATGATCTTCTTGGTCTTGGGCTGAGCCTGTGGTGGAAGTGAGCAGTAACAAGGTTTCTTCTCGGACTCGAAGAAGATATCTAAAGTCTTATACGTAAAACAAAGCAGTAAATCGAGAATGTCAAGGGTAAAGAAAACAAAGAAGCTCACGGTGCGGTTGAGCCACCGTGCAATGACCACCATGATCGATGTTGTAGAGAAGTGAATGTGTGAGAAAATTGTTATGTAAAACTAATGATGAGAGAGAGGGTAATTTATAGCACAAAACAGATATATGAATTTAATGTTACATTTAACATATTTTGCTGTCCAAAGTGATGAAATTGGCTGGTGGTTTCTTTTTGCAAACCCTACCATTAACTATATAATATCTTTACTCATAATTTCTTCATTATATGAATTTATGGGATGTGACACTTTTCATTGACTTTTCTATGCATATAAAAATTTATATGAATTGAAACAAGTAAATGTGACTTCGTTAATAAACTAGTTACAATCATATGTTTGTATTCAATTTAGCAGTCTCTTCTTCTACATACACTTGAAGTCAACGATTGATAAGTGGACTTGGTATTTAAGCATGTAAAGTCAGAATTGTGTTGGACCGACAAATTAAAATGTTGTTACTAAAAATCTGTGACGAGGGAAAAGTCAAAATGGTTAACTTAATTAATGCAACATTCATGGAGTTTGGTTTGAAGTTCAACAGTATTTATGTTCTTGGTTTTGGCTTTTTAATTATTGTACAAATTTTTGTACTATTATTCATAAATCATAATCGAATATCAAAATAAAACAAAAAATGGGTCTTACAACAATCATTACCTTAACGATCTGTGTGTATTAACGTAATCTTTACTCAGTCATCAATGTTTTACTATTAAGCCCTAGTTTTCTTAGCAAACATCACAACAAGATATAGATTATAAAGCTTAGTGAAGATCGCAGACTGAACACAAATCGAAACTACGAATAAACTAAACCGAATACCTTAAGTCACCAACTGAAAGAGTCCTTGGGAATCTCAATCTTGGTTTTGTAAGAACTCTCTATTTCTTCCTGCACACATTTCATTAACATATCATCACTGTTCCAACAACTGAATCAGAGCCCTTATACATATTTTCAGTATGATAATGTACAATACAACAATGAGCGATTTACCTTGCAGGATTTTAGTAAAGGTTCTAGGAATGAGGAGCGGAAGAACTTTAGTGATTTCCCAAGTAGACTTGTATCTGAATCTGCAGGTGTACAGAAACCTAAATTGTGTATCGTTAACCTGAAAGATTTCAACATTGTTAGTGTTTAAGAACGTACCATCATCATCCACATCCATTTTCTGGCCTACAGAGTTGATTTCTTCTATTAGCTGATAATTGATAGAAAACGAAATATAAGCGTAAGGAACAATATCCTTCTGATGAACTAATTCAGATGTATAATATTGTTTATTAAACTACTTTTACCTGTGAAAGTGTTGGAACTGCTGATGGATTAAACTCATCGCTGTTATTTGGGTCGATAGGAATACATACCCGACCTGAAACCCAGAAGAGATTTCTTAAGAACTTGAACTAAGTATGAACATGATTCTTAGCAACTGGTGTGATATACTAATCAACGAAAGGTACCTGTTTTTGGATGCACACAGAAGGGAGCCTTAAGCAAATGGTTCATTTGTTTCGATACCTGAAATTAAAGAAGGAACCATACAACTACACAGTCATTGACTTGTCAGGTTTGCATCTTGTAAGTTGCTATAAGATCTTATACGGCAAAGGAAATATCTTCAATAATAGCACGGCGGGTTTATGAAAATTGTCGCATTAAAATATAAGTTAAAACATACCTCCAAATCAATACGAGGATACGTATAGGTGAAGACAATTTCTTCTACACACATCCGCAGTGATGGAGCCTGAAACATTGGATACAAGATTGAAGATGAGCAAATCAGGGATTCAAGTTCGTCAAGCTAAACACTCTGTGAAAGAAAAATAAGCTTATCACAGCACTTTAAAATACATATTTTCTATTCATTTAAAAACATTATCCACCTTCTGTTTCTTTGATTGGAGAGTGTTTTTAAGCTGCTCCCACCTTGCAAGGCTGGTGGCTTCTTCTGATAGAGATGATCTTGCAGAATTCTCCCACTTTTCTCTAAGCTCTGATTGAATATCTGCCGTGAAGATGTAGATTTTAAATGACCGAAGTAAGGTTAAAAATTCATTGATCGCACTTGCATACCTTCATCTGAAATCATCTCAAGTATCCTCTCATACTTGTCTTTGGTCGAGAATATACTTTGAGTTGTTTGTAACTCACCCTCAAA
>OVAU01002557.1:1229-12055 GCA_900406315.1 Biscutella laevigata subsp. laevigata
TTTGACATGATGACTTACCCCTTCATCATAGCGCAAAGACTGCACCAACTGCGGCATGAAAAAAGTAACTCGTTCAGGAGGGTAGGACTCTAAAACTCTTAGGACATATGCCATGACACGTGGATGTCCCTTATAAGCAGGAGTAAGGAACTCAAGGGCCTGTGTAATGGAACAAGCAGCCCAGTGTGGTAGCTGCTGCAACAACACTGAGTTCTCTTCAACAGTTTTGGGTGTAACAAAATACGGCAATGCTTGCGGAATGGTACGAAGATCTACTATATGTGTCTGCAAGAAAGGGCACCAGTGAGAAAGCTCATTTTACATCAGTGAAAACGATAAGCAAAAATTTTAGCCATTAGATCAATTTGTATTTTTTTATATCAAGAGGTCCACATCAAGTACAACCGTAGCAATCTAATTCTGCACATAGGTTTTCAATAGATTCTTCACCTACACCATGGCAGACTTTTCCTTAGTTGCATCATGGATCACTAATTTTCTGGGGTGGTGCAACACGAGTTTTTATAAACATAATACCCGAGGTACAGCATATTCATCTTAAATCACTAAATGTAAAAACTGTCTTTCCACAGTCTTAGAGAAAGTAGCCTACGTATATTCATACCTGAACCAGCTGAGTGACTTCAGATTTCACAGCAACATTTGCCGGAAATCTTGAGGCAACTGATATAGCAATACGAGGGTCAACTGCAAAGGCCGTTTTAGCATGTTCAGTCCACTTTTCAGAGCTTATTTTCAGCCGTGAATATGGACTGTCCCTGTACATATGTTGCCAGTTGGAAATAAGGAATATAAAAATGTAAGTCAAAGGAAACCTACTGAGAAGTAAATTTTATAAAAAGAAAGCGAGCTTTACTTTGAACTAATAGGTTGTGCCCAAACGTCAAGCCTGTCAGCTTCATGCTGGCAGAGCATTAAAAGCAACTGCTTCCTTTTTTCTTTCCCCACAGTGTAGTTATCCAGTTCGCCCCAGACAGGATGATACTGATCAGTCTGCAGACATTCAGCCGAAAGAAATATAATAGTTTGTAGTCAAATGATGTAGAAGCTGAAAGTAGAAAAAGATTGCAGAAGGTCGCCTTACCACATCAATCAAATTCCCACCTTCACGAGGTTTTCCTTTGGAATCAGATTGACTTGAATCTGATAGCTCGTTTGATAAAAAGTGAACAAAAACTGAAACAGATAGAGCCTCGCTTTGACAAAAGTTTGGAATATTTACATCATACCACTCTGGCTGATGGGCAAACCAGCCTAAAGCAGTCCTGGAAAAAGTTGACGTACACAAAAAGTTATATCAGAGATTAAATTAATTGACACAAGCAACATTATATAAGTAATATGAAAAGTCCCCGAAATGCCATGTTTGATGCTAAGATAACATAAAGCTTAACATCTAGCCACTTCCAGTTTGTTCTCAGCCAAATCATACAGCTAGATATTATTACAGACAGTTCAATGTTTTGTGCAAATGCAATTCATGTTAAACCCGACAGCCAGAAAACCACTACGACAAATGCGTTCTACCAAATCATAAAGGTGGGCCGAGAGATGTCCATTAAGAAAGCGTAACAAAATGTATAGTGCACCAAATAAAAGGGAATTTGCAAAAAGTGACCTGTAGATTCGATCTTCCAAGAGCTGGAGTCCAGATCTAAATTTCTGCATATTGCCTTGTGTTTGGCATGAGCAGAACTTCAGTCCAAGGAGCATCAAAGAAAAAAAAGTACCAGCAGCTGCAGGGTGGCGAGTATAGCACCACTCAAGGTCTGTACTCCGTTGTAACATCCGACCTAATAGCAAGAGTTGCTCCGCACTATTATGTCGAACAACCTACAGAAGCATTGTGGTGATTAGAAACTCACTCAAGTACACCTTATATGCTTTCTTAATGATCAGTAAGCAAATTCCTAAGTGAAGCGAAATTATTTTAACCGAAATTTCGTCACCTAGGGTCTCTCACAACAATGCTATCGATTGCACTAGAATCATAAGAGAACTCAGTACTCATAACATCGTCTTAACAACTTATAGAAGAAGAAATGAGGTAAACCACCTACATGAGTTCCCTCTGTATTAGCAAAAGTAAAGAGTATAAATCTTAACCTCAAAACGATCTATCAAAAATCCAAGCCACAGCCTGTGAGCTACTATCTGGTCAACAGGATCACTTTCAGGTGGATCTTCTGGTTCCCCTGGGGCAAGCTGGGGCCTTAATTTTGCAGCTGGGCCAGAATATCGCACATCAGATGCAAAGAGTCCTCGTTTTGTGTCAATTGTCCAAATCCATGCATCAACAAGCTCAGCAAGGACAAGAGATACCAGTTGAGGAGCAGCAGAAACCAACCAGGTCCAAATAAAAATTCCAGTTTCCATAGCATCTGGTGTAGATATGTATGCCGGACACCAACAAAGGAGTCGTAGTAACTGAGAAAAGCCTTCCACATTTGTTTTCGACTCAGCACCCTGCAACAATAAGAGAGATTCGATGTGCAACATGTAATTAGCTGGTAGATATCACATACGTGGGCTCCTTCTCCTCCACTCACCTAAGGAAAAGGAGCCCTTCTGTTCTTGGTTAGAAAACCTTACCAGGTTTGACAGAAGTAGTGCAGTTGCCTGAGAACAAGTTTCTCGGAATTGTGACTTTTCCACCTCTCCACCCTTTTCAGCAGTATTAACAAATTGCTGCAGAAGACGGACAAACCTGGCAATTAACATCTCATTAAACGAATCATCCTCTGGTTGTGGTGCCTGGGAAAATGCCCCAGATATTAATCTTTGAAGGCCACCGCCAAAACCACTAGGCGCTGCACCAGACTGAAATCCACCAATACTGTTGTACAACCTTCTCATGCCAGCAATTTCTCCAGCATGGTTACACTTTACTGTTGCACTGACTACACCAGTACCAAGTACCTCCAAGTTAAAGGCTTCAGAAACTTTTAAGTTCGCCCCTGATGCTGCAGCTGCTGCAGCCATCACAGCTGGAATATTTGCAGTTCTTATCCCAGACCAAATTTCATTTTTCCCAGTTCCAATTTTAATCTCGGATAGAAGAGAAACCACGTCAGTTGTGGTTTGTGCTCGCTGCCACGTGTTTGCCTTGCACAGCTTATCCTGGGGAACATATTAAGAAAAACAGAGAAGGAACGTGAATCTCTATTGTAACTCAAAGGAACAACAAGAACAATTTAACAAGGGCAGAAATAGCAGTCAGAGTCCAGCAATGATAATATAGACAAGAATCCAGAGAAACGACTACTTAAACCCCTACGTCCAAAGCTTTTCATAGCTTGTTTGTGCAACACAAAACAGACTCATGAAAATCTCAGAAACTAATTTCATAAATGTGCATATAGAAGGCAATATGAATTGGCAAAAAGAAGGAAACCTGAAGCAAACCCTGACTGGTGCATGGAGCATATGAAAGTGATATTATGATCCATTCTCGAACAACTTTCTGGTATAAGGATCGAACAGCAGCAGTCCAAGCGGGGTCATTGACAACAGTTGAAGGTGTATTGTCATGAACAGAAAACAGCAAACTATCCAGACACGACGAATGCCAGAGTACCTGCTTTCTCATTGTTAGAGACAGACCAACATTTTCTGGAGGTATACTTCAGGACACATACACAGGAGAAACATCATCTTAGACTATGAAAGTCAGTAGACAGTAGCAAATGGCAGTGATAGAAGACAGACCCAATAAACAGAAAGGTAGAAAAACTAATGGCTGTACAACGGAGAGGGAATATGTAGAAGGAAGTAAATTGTGACCAAATTTTCAATGTTGGATGCAAGTGAAACAGAAATCACAAAATTTTAAAGTCCATGAAAACAAACAGACTACACCTCTAATGTCTAATGGAAGTGATATGAAGACCATTTGTAAGAAATCAAAAGAAAGACAAAAACACAAAAAGCTAGATTCAGAAGAAGAAAACGATCTGCAACGTGTAACACATGAATTGTTGCACGCAAGTGAGAAGAAAACACTCAAGGATCAACCAAGTAACTTTTGTACCCTGCAAAACTAAATGTGAATTATAATAATTAGAGTTTGATATAATTACCAAGGTTCGGGTCTTATTCTTCTGTGAATACTCGTATTGAAAGAGATATCATGGCTAAACGTAGCCTACTTCTCCATATTGCTATCAATGTACTATGATTATATATGATATTACCACGCCTCTCTTACAAAACGATAAGCCTAATATAAGCTTTTGAACGAGAGAGTGGAGACTCATATGTTTTTACCTGAGGAAACTTATCCCGTAGCTGAGACAACAGGTTCGCAGAGATATCTCGAACATGTTCGTCTCTCTGAGACATACTCTTTATGAGGAAACATGCATGCGCATACGTTGTCAGTTCTCTATTACGAGCATCTTTTCCTGTAAGAGATATTCGATCTTCCTGAAACCAGATGAAAGGTTTCGTAGCATTCATCTACTGTTAGAATGGTTAAAGAAGAAGCAGTAAAAAGAGAAGAGAAGAGCAGAACTGGCGTTGGCGAAAAAATACCAAAACGTATATACAAAAGGAAAAAAAGAGAGCTAAAAGGGTATGGCCACGTATTTACATACCAGCCATGAGACTGCTGTTTCAAAGGCTCTATGTACAATTGCAGTCAAACACTGTGAGACAGCAGGAGTAAGATTTGGAGTTTTAAGATATTCGAACACACAACTGAAGGCGCTTCTAGAGGCAGATACACTTGAGTCACCATTTAGGATACCCCCATTGCTAATAAAACGTATGATCTCTAAAAAAGCGACAGCAAGCAAGTAGGTAGCCTTCACTCCTGGAAGAATTTGAAGACAGGGAAGTTCTAAGAATCTAAGATAGCCATCACCAAAGTTCAGCACGCAGATATTATAAGTAGCTCCCTATTTGTTTAACCTGAGATGGTGCTCATTGATGCAACGTCAACTCGGCCACCTAAGGCAGTTGAAAGAGCAAGTCTCTGGGTTGAAGCTACTTTTTCATTTCCATTTCCTCGACGACTACCAGGATTATGCAGCGCGTTGAGTTCTAGTTCGTCTTCAAGCCATTTTACAGAACTGACGACCTACATAGAGCAATGCTCAATCAGTTAAAATTAAACTACAGAAAAGTATCTCCTGGGAGGTGTAAGACTCAGTCTTTTGTAGACTTATAAAACGGTGTACGGTGTACCACAAATTATACTCTGAAGATGACCTTCTAGACTGACTTACAAGAGGGGGAGTGCCTTGAGCAATCCGCTGAACAGCGAGAGCCCACTCAGTGTTCCACATGTAAGGCCCTCCCACAGCTTGCAAAGCAACTGCACCCACGCTTCCCGCAGAGGTCACTGAATTGGAGGTTGACTTTGGTGGTGGTGGTGGTGCTTTTAAAATAGGAGGTGCTAAGCCAAAAAGAGCTATATAGAACCAGAGATTTCGGAACAACTTCAAAAGTGAAGGTTCCACATCCAACGTAGGATCAAAATCCGAACATACTTCTGCAACTGCTGGGAGAAGGGGCCCTAAAAAATCCACACCACTCCTAAAAGAAAACGAACACGCAATAAAAATCCCAATCAGTATGAAGGAAAAACGTTTTAGGTGGAGAACCTTTAACTTGATGAATCCGGATAGTACTAAACTTTTAAGGCAATGTAAGCAAAAGATGATCGTTTTATGTATGTTAAAAGCATGAACACACCATTTGTCATACAGTTATTCAAGCAATACTTGTCCCTTGNAATCCCAATCAGTATGAAGGAAAAACGTTTTAGGTGGAGAACCTTTAACTTGATGAATCCGGATATTACTAAACTTTTAAGGCAATGTAAGCAAAAGATGATCGTTTTATGTATGTTAAAAGTATGAACGCACCATTTGTCATACAGTTATTCAAGCAATACTTGTCCCTTGCTGGACACATTAGTATCCAACAAGAGCTGTTCCAGTAGATTTCTCATAATTTGCACAGATTTTTCTATCCCCAAATATTTTATTCAACAGAGAACAGTTGAAAGATAGATTAGCTCAACGTTTGTAACAAGCTAAGATCATATAATTACCCTCCACTTTTGGACTCAGCAGCCAAGCCTACATCTGAACACAAGGAAAGCAAACGATGGCGATAGTCCGAACGCAGTTTTGCATCCATAAGACCACTGGCAATTGTAAGAAAACCTGCCGGAAGAGTCTGCAGCACAATTGGAACTGTGAGCATCAGTGTCATACTAAAAGTGAAAAAGAAACACAGCAAACTACCATTATCAGATGACATATACCTCTACACGCTCGGTTGTGGCTTCTGGTGCTGATGTTTTGCTTTCTACAGATCCTACACTCGATAGTTTGCTCAAGTAACTTCTGGTCATCAGAACTACGGTCTCACGGTAAGACTTCTCAAACCCTAATGTTGCTATCCGAGAAACAGCATCAAGAAGCTGCACAGAATTGGCATAGATGTAAAATACATATATGTCAAAATATTAAACGGAGAAGTATTTAGTTGGTAGCCGTTTCTGCAATTGCCAAAGTTCAAGAAAGTAAATTATACAAGATAACTAATTAATAGTCAGCCAGATAACACTGTAGAAATTCAAACCATACTTGGAGTCGTAAATTGCTAGGAGTTGATGCATCACCCTCTTCCAGGCTTTCAATAAAAAGTGGCAAAATCATGTCAGCTACGTCGGGCTTCTTAACAGCAACATTGAGATCAGCTAGCAGCCGAATCACATTTAGCTGTACAGCAGGAACTTGCTTCTCTTTATCAACCTGGACACCAAATGATAAGCCTTGTTGGATAGCTGAAATTGCAATTCAACACGAGAAAGGCCAATTAACCAGCTAAGGGTAGGTAAAATTATTTCTCCACATTAAGGAAAAGGTTGATAGTGACCTGCTCTTCGTAATCATTTCTTTCACGAATACTTGAAGCTAGCCCCATAATGAAGGTGTCCACTGGAGCTCGGTCCTTGGCCCAGCCAGATTCAATAATCTCACAACTGGTCTTAAATACACTGTCGAGCATACCTCCTTGATTGCTCCCCCAAGTATCCGGCTGTTCCAACAGACAGTTAGAAATAAGTAGAAATTTCTTTAAATAATTTAAAGTTAAAACAACTAAAATATTCGTCCAGCAGACTTGTGATATTATGTGTGTAATTATGCTTCTATGGACCTCCAGACGCAAGGAAGATACCCATCACTAGAGTAGAGTGCGTTGCTTGAATGAACTAAGACAAACCAAAATTACCTGTGCACAGACCGCCAGTACCAGTGGTTTTAGTCGGATGAGCAACACACGAAGTGGCTGCCCTCCTCTTGCAACTGCAATCTTTGCAATCCCAGAAAGCAGAGAGCCGAACAGCTCTTCACAAGCCTTCATTTTCCGCCACACAGATGTCAAGCAGGCATCTGCAGCATCTAACAGCAATGCAAGAGTCTCCAGGACCAACCTTTTGGAAGTTTTTCCATCTGTTTCAAGAGACACCAGGCTCTTGATTTTCATTTTCGCTGCGGCCTGATAAACAGACAGTTTGGCATTGACTCTAATTTTCAGAACTGGGCCTTGTTCATTCCAGTCTCGCTTTCTTGACTGTAAAACAGAAGGCAGAAAGAGAGTCATCATATCTTCTACGAAATCCATACTCCACTCAAGATCGGCAAGATAAACACCATAATACCAACCCCTAACGAAAACAGGCCAGATTGTGACCATGAAAGGGATCATCGACCAACAAAGAAAATCCTGTCCCTAGCATTCCTAATTGAGGAGAATACCATTTTAATCACCACAAGAAAAAGCATTACCTTGAGAAATGCAGACATGGACTGGAGCTGCCTCTTCGCTATGAATCTAACTTGATCCTGAAGTTTGGAATCAATTTTAACTTTTTCCAAGATATGGGTAATCAATCTAAAGGCAATTTCTTGCTTCTCCAAGCTCTCTATGGGTTCGTCCTCAAACGAAGCCACTAGTTGTCTAAACACAAGGTTAGAGCCTCCACTCCCCTCGCTAAATCCAAAACTCAGCTGATCAACACCACTCTTCCACACTATACTGCCTCCATTCACCACGACAGACGAGGAACTCTTAGAGGACGCGTTGGACCCAGGACTAGACTCCTCAGTTTTCCCCGAGGGATAACCGTTTTTACTGGTGGGAGAGCTCTGAGCCGACGAAGTATGAGAATTCCCGGAGTTCTGCTGCCGCTGTTCCTTGGGCGACGCAGGAGCACGGTTCATAACAAACTGTTCGAGCAGCATCGTAATCAATTTATCTCCATCAGACTGCAGAATCGACGGGAAATTCTGAGAAAGCGCTACCAAAAAAGCCTTGGAAATTGATGGATCCCCGTCGCTCTCACCGCAACTCGTGGCAGCTATCACGATCTCCCCTGTAAACCTGGCAACCTCGGTACCAAATTCCGGCGATAGATCCGCGGCGCACGAGAGGTAGCTTAAAAAATCAGAATAGAATGCAGAGATCGACTGCAAAGGGAAAGAATGCGGCCAGAACGAACGACGGAACGACGCAGGTACAGCGCTGAGAAAATCCTTCACGACAGATTTCGCACGGTTATCGGTTGATTCTGAATTCTTGGAGAGGATCCGAGCAACAGCCAAGACCGCGTTGAGATGACTCCGAGAAACCCTGGGTGATTCGGCTAGCAACCATTCCGTTTGTGGACAACGACCGCATATCCAAGCTAACTTCTCCGAGAATTGCTTCGGATTCTGTGCTATAATGTCACAAAGCTCCGTCAATGCCTCCATCTCCGATCTCAACAAAAAAAACCAACGTCACACCAAAAACAGCTGAAAAAGGGAATTTCCGCGATCAGATCTGTCTAAAGACCGAGTCAAAATCTCGTACGAACCACCACGAACGGAGAAATCATAAATGTGAGTGAAGAAATTGGTATAGAATCAAAATTTCTCAATTCGCGCGAAGCAGCCATGGAAGGGCTTGTAGCTTCATTGTGAATTCGCCAGGGTCGCTTTGTTTTGTCTCTTCTTCTCTTCTCGCTCTCTGTTACTAATTTGTACGTTGTGAAGGATGTTCGAAGGGGTAAATTAGTAAAATATTTAAAGGCCATTCGATCAAATCGGTTGAACCAATTCCGGTTTATTCGGTTTACAGTATTTATGAGGCGGCTTTTATGAGATTTAATGAAATTTTGGTAGTTAAATTAAAAACTTAAAATCATGCACCCATGTTCACAATATTCAAGGAAGAATGAGTCATTAACCTAAATATTTTTAACACTAGTTTCTAAATTCTAATTACAAAATATTGATGTACTAAAACAAGTTTCGACTTCTCTGAAGTTTCAGTAGTGGTCTCTTGGATCATGTCTACGGATGCTTGTTGGATCAACTCGCTGCAACGGGTGGAAAGCGATCTACAAATCTTAAACGATCAAAATAATTGGCTTAAGCTTTGTCTCAGTTCAAGACTCTTGCCTTCATATTATTGACCATTATAACCTCTTTGTTTGCTTTATCGTCCTTGTTTTGTTTCGGTTTCGGTTTATGTTTTGTACGAACTCGTTTCTTTATATTAAATCTCTTTCAAGTTAAAAAAAAATTACAAAATATTGTTTTAAAATCAGTATTAATTCGCACAATATTTTATAAAACTAAATATTTATTTTAAATAAAAATTGAGAGTTCAAACAATATTTTAATCCAAAAAAAAATGTTACACTAAAGAATTATTTTTAAAATAAGATTTGTAGAACAATTTGCTCTCGTAGCTCAGTTGGTTAGAGCACCCGTTTAGTAAGCGGGAGGTCTTGAGTTCGACTCTCAACGAGAGCAAGTTCAGTATATATATATATATATTTTTTTNTAGTAAGCGGGAGGTCTTGAGTTCGACTCTCAACGAGAGCAAGTTCAGTATAAATATATATATATTCNTTTTTAAACGGGTTTTGATAATGTTTTAGAATAGGCTTTTGATAAATGGGCCTAAATAGATTCGACCCGACTACGAACTTTGGATGATCCGATAACTGCTTCTGCAAAGTAAGACCCAAATCGTTGGCGCGAACAAAGAAGCTGAAAACTGCAAATTCGCCATTTCAAGAGAGAAGACAGTAAGAGACTCCTTAGTTTTCTGGGTATTTCGTGTTGGTTTCTTTGAATTTCTTCTTGTACTTTAATTGAGATTTCCACTTTTTTTTNNNNAATTTCTTCTTGTACTTTAATTGAGATTTCCACTTTTTTTTTAATTGTATAGCGAAACTTTATTGGCTCCTTCTTTACTTCTTCATTGTTTGATCCTCAGCAGTGATGTGTTAAGTGATTTTATCATTGCTTTTATCATTGTTAAGTGATTGTTTTTCCCATGAGTTTTGGTTTTCTGAAAGGTATTTGACACATGACAAATGTTGGCTCTCTATTGTGCTTACTCATTTTCTCTTCATGTGAGTAGTATAACATCGAACTACCNATCGAACTACCCCTTTTAGTAGCATTTGATTTGACCATATGGGAGATTTTTGCTTGGCTCCATTTCCCTTTATGTATTTTGTTATGGTTTTGACTTCTCTCTTTCTTAATGCACCGTTTGTTTCTCCATTCGGTGGGCACATTAGTGCCTGTTTCTCTCATTTGTGGACATTGACGTTTTCTCTGAGGCGTTGTTTTGTCACAGTTTGATCTTCTACTTGCTAGATTATGTATTTATACGCTTGCCATTAAAGGGCATTAACCCTTATGATAATCAGTGAAAAACAAGCTAGTGGCAGAGCCTGTCTTTTATAATCTTGAAACTTCTTAATGCTAAGATTGAGACATTTCTCT
>OVAU01002558.1:0-12319 GCA_900406315.1 Biscutella laevigata subsp. laevigata
GTCAGCAAAAATGCTTCTGTTTTAATATATAGGGGATTAGTGGTTTGGGGTAATTAGTTCGGATTCAATTCGATACATATTTAATTAGGGTATTTAGGTATAAGTAGACATATTAGGTTATTTTAGCATTTTGCATTCAAGTTCGATTTGGTTTTAATTATCTGTATTCTCATTTATTTTTATTTGCTTTGATACCTTATATTTCAAATCGATTCGGTTTAAATCCATCATAACCGGATAATTTACCGAGACCTAACGCAGTCTCAAATTATTGTTTTTTCTTCAACTCAGCCACAACCATTGCTATGTCACTTCAGAAACCAAAGGTATGGAAAGGCTAGGCGTGGATGATGATGATAATAATGAATGAATGATGGTGAACGATGCACACAGATGCATATTGTGTGTACCATACTATGATTTTGTACAAACAAAAAAAGATTTTCTTCTGCAGATAATTCCATTGAAGGAAAACAGTGTAGTTATGATTGTGAATGAGTGAGACAATTTAACCATTGTTCAGCTAAAGAATAAAATAAATAATAAGGTTAAAACAAAATAAATGAATAAATAAAAGAATTAAATACTGAGAAAAAAAAACAAACAAAAAGTTATTAGAAATTTAGAAGGCAAGAACGAAGAGAGCCCAAGAGATTGTTGCAGCTCCCAACGTTACACTTTTGCTTTCTGCTCCACTCTACAAAATCAATTAATTTAAATTAATTTGTATCCACTATTATTAGTTGACGAAAAAAACATATATGCATAAAAAAATAATTTAGAGAAAAAATAAAAAATATTCATTAAGGATAAAATTAGAAATCTATGTAATTTTCATTAAGGTAGAATATATATATACTTACTTTTATTGAAAATTAAATATTTTCTCACAAGATACTATTTAAAGAACGAATTTTCAATATAATTTTAAATTTAAAACGAATTAAAAAATGAATTTTAAAAAATCAAATTATTTTAATATTTGATTTATCTTTTTCAACAAATCCTAATTATCTCTTTTCAAATTTCACAATATTCAATTTAGATTTATTTTTCCAATATATAGTATAATTACTATAATTTAAATATAATTTTTAGTATATGATAATTATGTTCTACATAATTTTATCTTCTCACATATATTAATATTTTTAACCTACACCTAAATTGAAATATAATTTAAGTATATCCTAAATCATACATATCTATTATTTTGTCAACACAAATTTGTTATAAAAAATACAACATATACACATTTTTTATAAATTACATAGTATAATTTACAATAATTTAAATATAAGTTTAAGTATATAATAATTATGTTGTAAATAATAATTATGTTATACATAGTTTTATCTTATTATATATATTTTACATCTCTACAATATTATTTTAGAATATTTTTTATGAATATAAATTAATATCATTAAAAAATATATTAACCAATAAATATATAAAAAATTTGTTTGAAATTCTTTCAAAGACAAATATAATAAAATATAATTTGAAAATTTCTTTTTACAAAATTGTGTACATGGAAATCTAATAAAGATAATAGTAAATCAAATTATATTAATATTGGATTTATGGTTTTAGCTAGAAAAGTGTTTTAAACAACTTTTATCAAAAATCATTTAAATTTTAATCTTCAATACAATGGTCAAACGGATTAATCAACGGGTAAAATCATGATCCAAATTCAATTTAGAACTAATATTATTATTCTATTCAAAATAAAATATTATAAAATTAATTTAATTTATAGAAAATTAGTTATTAATATTTATTAATCACAATTTTAATTTTAAAAATATACTTTTCTATAAAATCAAAATATTATAACAATTATAATTTAAAAATATATTACCCGCGTATAATGCGGTTACAATTCTAGATAAGAATGTTAAATTAGGGTAAATATCAGTGATCTTAATTATTTTTTTGAAGTCTATGACCTTATTTTAAATTAAATTAATAGAGTAACATTAAGATAGTTTTTTTACTTTAAATCTCATAGCATTTTGCCCTAAAAATTTAGGAATCTATAAGACCTTCTTAATATTTTATATACTATTAAAATTAAATAATATTATAATTATTCATAGATATTGATTGGATTCGATGAATAATCGAAAATCAAACATATCTAAATAGAAAATGGAACTGTAATATTTCAATTAATTAAAAACCAAATAAATTTGAAGCAATAAATTCTGAACCGAAATAAATTTGAACCAAACAATACCAAATTGAAATCGATCGATTTGATTTGAAGAATTTAAAAATTCTAAAAATAGAATAAATCAGCTGAAATCAAATAATTTTAATTTGATGATCTTAAAAAAATTGAAAAGTCGAAACCGAAACAATTATTTGTTACCTTTGTAATTTCGGTTCAAAACAGTTAAAATACTTTTCGGTTCATCTATATATCTTGAACTAAACCGTACTGGATATTAAACCCAAGATCCGAAAAATAAAACCAATTTTTTTTTTTTGGTAATTATAAAAAAAAACTCGTTAATTCAAGCTAATGTATTTATACACTTCATATAATCACATATAAACTAATATAGTATTCTTTTGTATTTGACGATTAAAAAAACTCTTGAACATAATTGAGATTAAGTAACCAATTTATATACCTGATTATCGACGGCGGAAGCCAGATCGTCGCTTGGTTCCGGAGTTTCCGTGGGCGGTGCAAGTGGCGTTAGAAGCTCCGGGGCTGGAGCCGGTGCGGTCTTATGCTTCTTCTTCATCTTGCTAGGAGATAGAGCTGGGACGTCAACTGACGGCGCAACCACCGAATCGTAAGGAGAATTTATCGTCGGTGAAGGGATCGGAGAAATATGAATCTCCGGTGAAGGAGTTGACGGAGAGATCTGAGGAGTAGAGGAAACCTCAGGCTCGGGTGTAGGAGAAGAAGGCGACATCACTGGCTCAAAAGAGGAAGATTTCGGAGCCTCGATGAAAGGTGCTGCTACCGGGATCTTCGCCGGGGCCGATGTAGGAGTGGATTCCGGCGATGGAGAAATGGCGGGAGCTGTAGATTCCAGCGATGGAGAAATGCCGGGAGTTACGGATTCCAAAGATGGAGAAATGGCGGGAACTCTGGATTCCGGCGATGGAGACATGGCGGGAGCTATAAATTCCGGCGATGGAGATATGGCGGGAGCTGTAGATTCCAAAGATGGAGAAATGTCGGGAGCTGTAGATTCGGACGATGGAGAAATGGCGGGAGCTGCGGATTCCAGCGATGGAGAAAGAGCTAAGGATTTCGGCGATGGAGAAATTGCGGGAGCTGTGGATTCCGGTGATGGAAAAATGGCGGGAACTATGGATTTATGCATTTGAGGAGATGTAGAAGAACTCATCGGAGTTGTGAAAGGTGTAATCGGAGGAGATCGGCCATAGACGCCGGAGAAGATAAAGCAGATTAATGTAACCGTCAAGAGAAATTTGCGATTCATAATTTTGAAATTTGTTAGAGAGAAAAAAGGAACTAAAAATGAAAGTCACTGTGTGTGACTATTTAGTGAAGATAGAACTTATATATAGGTGAAACTTTGAGAGCTCTGGACCGTTGATCTAATAGACGGGATCCATAGTGATTATTAGCCGTTGAAACAGGTATAAAAGTGCCTGTCATGGGACCTACAGGCCCAGTTTGGGATTGGGCCCAATTTTTTTGTTGTTTCTCAATTTTTATTTTCTACTTTTTTATGTCATCATTTTATTTTTCTATTTTTTTAATCAACTATTTTTCTATTTTCTAATCGAAATCAACATTCCACTTTCAGAGTAAAAAAAAATTATAGTTAAAGAATTAGAATACATAAAACCTCCATAAATTAATACTCGATAAATTAATAATCACTATAAAATAATAAATTTTCTCAGTTTCGAGTTGAGCCAATATAAAAATTGTCAAGATTCAATAATATAATAAGATAATAGTTTTTTTCAAACACCTATGTAAGAATATAGCCCCAATAATAACATAAATTAATAAATATATAAATTTCACGTAATTTTTTATTAGATATATAAATATGGTTATCAAGTTTAAATTTTGAATTTTTTTAGAGTTCATTTATAATTCTTTTAAGTGCATAAAATACTTATTTTCTTATTGTCTCTATATTATACTCACATAATTTTTTGCATATGTGTTCTTCATGATTGATTTTTATACCTTTCTAGATGAAAAATTATTGTTACAAGTTATGTAATAAATTATGATTGGTGTAAATTTTTTGATAAAAAATAGTTTGCTTACTAGAATTCAGTAAATAAATATGAAACAAAGTGATCCTATTAATCTCTTATATACCCAATCAAACTATTAAATAAATAAAAAAGAAAAGAAAGTTCTAGTAAAAAAGAAAATTCTAATATTATAATAATATAACAAAAATTTATTATTTTATTATAAAAGAAAGTTCTTAGAAATTATGAATTTGATTTTGTTATAAAATAATATTTATATATACTATAAATTAATAAATATTAATTTATCGATTAATTAAAACCTCTCTAAATTAATAATTTTTCGTAGTCCCATTGTTATTAATTTATAGAGATTTTACTGTAATTGTGCTCTATTTACGTATAGCCTCATATTTATTATATATACATATAAATGTGTTTGTTACAATATAAAATAATCAAATTTACAATTACTTTGCAAATTTAAAATAATAAAGTTAATAGTAACATTGGGGTATCATTTATTTGGAAATTTTCTTAAGTGATTGATCAACTCAAATTAAAAGAAAATTATACTGTGTGATGTTTCAATGGATAAATGCGACAATTGATGTTTAATATATTGCCATCTTTCTTTAAGTAAGAGATTAATCTTTATAAAGAGTTTTTATCAATGATGATATTCTCTATATATAAACACCACATGTATATTGGTTTATCAATTACTTATTTGTATTTTTGGTTGTTTTAAAGTAACTAACATACATAAATTTGAAAGTTTTGATGTATTTAAAGTAAAAGCTATAAAAGTATAAAAAATAAGAATATATAAAAAGGAATATAAATATAAAATTTCAATGAATCTAGTTAGTTTTCAAACTTATAATATTTTGTTTTATTATAATTAAGTTGATTTCATAAGTCGGTCTTTTGCCATAATTTACTTTTATAAAATAAAGTTTTATATTTTAGAACTTTATATATTACCATTGATAGTTTAGTTTTATCAATGTTAATACTTCTATATGACCACGTTTTAGTATTTTCATAGATTAATTCTTGTTTCAGTTATTAAGTTAAATTTATTTTAGGTTCGGATAATGAAAAAATTATGTACATAATGTACACAACAAGCGTGTTATACACCAAAAAAACTATCTTTAAGTTGCATCATATAAAACATGTGGACTTAAAGATGAAAAGTAAACAAAATACTCTAGTGGATGAAGCCAAAGTCAAAAAATAATATTATTATGTGAAATTTTTTACTTTGTAGAAAATTTTATTTACGTTACACAACAAATGATATTCAATATGATATTAGTTTCTGATTTTTATCGGTTAGTCAAGAGAATCTTATTGTATATTCCAATTAAATTAATAAAAATCTATAACTTATAATATTATAAATTTTATCGAATAAAAATTTATTTTTAAATAACAAAATATCAATACATTTTTTTTAAAAAATCGTTAATTAATTTTTTACCTTCCATATTAAATCACCACTGATCGACATGTGTCGATTCTTCTACATAAATGTTTATTTCACACCAGTTTATATTCATAAAATCTTGAATCAAACTTATAAACTTGAAAATTAATTTTCCATGTAAAGTAACCTCTGGTTTTATTATAAAACGGTAACATCCAAAACAACTTATATTCATACACCACTAACAATATTTTAAATTAATATCGATCTAAATAGCATTTTTCTATTAACCTCACCGCGTAGTATATCTCTTACTACACCCACGTTAGAATTCATAACCCCTCATCTTTATTTTTGGAGAGACAATTATGTTGTCCAATCCAAATAAAATTTTAATTAATACTTATCCAAACAATATTTTAAATTAATATCTATACCAATAAGTATTTTAAATTAATACCAATCTCAACAATACTTTAAATTAATATCGAATTAAATAATATCTAACAAAACTAATTAAAACAACATTAAAACTAATACCAATCCAAAAATATTTTGAATTAAGATAAATCCTAAACATGTTTTAAAATCAAACTAATGTGTATACCCTAGATACTATATATACTATCATAATTACCATTTTTTGAAAGTAAACAACACATTAGAACATCGATATAGCTAATAATTAACAAAGATTAAAATACCAAGAAGAATGGCTACAAAACTAGAGATATTGTTATATAATATGTCTCACACATTATGCATGGCTCCAAATTGTTTTTCATAGTTTTACAGTCACTGGCAATCCAATCCAAAACTAGAGGATAGTTTGATAAATTATGTTGATTTGGTGGATAATAGTCTGTAACAATTCAGAGATTTAGTAAAATAATAGGATTTTGTATTTTAAGAAACAATGTTGATTTGGTAGATAATGATCCACAAAACTGAGAAATTTTGTAAAATGAAAGAATTTTTTATTTTGAGAAATTATGATGATTTGGTGGATAATAATCTACAAAACATAATTTATTACTTGAATTTCTTATTTTGAAAAATTATGCTGATTTGTAGGGTAATAGTCCACAAAAATAGAGAAATTTGTAAAATATTAGAATTTTGTATTTTGGTTAACTATGCTAATATGGTTGATAATATTCAACAAAAGTCGTGAGATTTTGTTAAAATTCTAGATTCTTATATTTTAGGAAATTATCCCGTTTTGGATATATCCAACAAATGAGAGATTTTGTAAAACGCAAGATTTTTATATTTTGAAAAATTTATTCTGTTTTGGTGGATAATAATATACAAAATTGAGAGAATTCGTGAAATGCTAAAATTTAGTAATTTGGGAGATTTATCCGATTTGGTGAATAATAATCTACAAATATTGAAAGAATTTGTAAAACACTAGAATTTTAAGATTTTAAGAAATTCTTCTCATTTGGTGGATAATAATCCAAAAACTAAGATATTTTGTAAAACATTATAATTTTATATTTGATTAATTATGCTAACTTGGTGAATAATAATCCAAAAAATCAGAGATAATGCAAAATCCTATCTCTTAGTTTTTGTGGACTATTATACACCAAATGTAAATAATTTTCCAAAATATAATAATTATATCACTGTAAAAAATACTCAAATTTTGTAGATTATTATCTACTAAATCATCATAATATCATAAAATATAAATTTCGAGCATTTAGAAAATATCTCAATTTTTATGGATTATTATCCACCAAATCCGCATAATTTCTCAAAATATAAATTATAACGATTTACAAAATATCATCATATTTCTAGGAAATTATGCACCGAATTAGCATAATTTCCCAAATTAAATAATTATGTAGTTTGGTGTATAATTTTCCACAAACACTGAAAGATTTTGTTAAACGTCAAAATTTTTATATATTCAGATATTTCTATGATTAAGTGGATAATAGTCCACAAAAACTAAGATATTTTTAAATCATTAGATTTTTTATTTTGAAAAATTATAGTTATTTGGTACATAATAGTCCATAAAGACTAAGATTTGATAAAATAGTAGAATTTTGTTTTTTGGAAAATTATACTGATTGAATGGGTAATAGTCCATAAAATGAGAGATTTTGTAAAATGCTCGAGTTTTAAATTTTGGAAAATTATGCTGATTTGGTGGATAATATTCCAAAAAATTGTGCAATTTTGTAAAACGCTAGATTATTATATTGTAGGAAATTATACCGATTTGGTGGATAATAGTTCATCAAAATGGAAGATTTTTTAAAAGCTCGAAATTTATATTATTGAAATTTTATGTTAATTTGATGGATAATGATCCTCAAAAATTGAGAGATTTCATAAACGCTAAAATTAAGTATTTTGGAAAATTAATCCGACTGGTGGATAATAGTCCACAAATATTGCAAGATCTTGTAAAACTTTATATATTCATATATTATGATGATTTAGTAGATAATAGACCATAAAACTGAAAGATTTTGTAAAACAATAGAACTTTTATTTCAGGAAATTATTTTTGTTTGATAGATAATAGTCAACAAAAACTACAAGATTTTGTTAAATTCTTGACTTTTGTTGTTTGGGAAATTTTTCTGATCTTGTGGATAATATTCTAAACAAACGAGAGAATTTGTAAAATGTTAGAATTTTGTATTTTAAGAAATTATGCCGATTTGGTGGATAATAGTTCATAGATTTAAGGGGTTTTTTTTAAATGCTATAGTTTTTTTACTTAAAATGTTATGATGATTTGGTCGATAATATTTCATAGAAACTTAGAGATTTTGTCAAACACTAGAATTTGTACTTTTAAAAATTATGATGATTTGATAGATAATAATACCCAAAATTATGGATTTTTTAAAACACTAGAGTTTTGTATTTAGGGAATTATGATTATTTGGTGGATAATAACCCAAAAAAACTCAGAGATTTTTCAATATGCTAGAATTTGTATTTTATAAAATTAAGCTCATTTATTGGATAATAGTATACAAAAACGAGATATTTGTAAAATGCTAAAAAAATTTATATTGGGAAATTACAAAAGGTTGTTGGTCTAATAGTCCAAAAACACTGAGAGATTTTCTAAAACGTTATAATTTATATTTTTGGGAAATTGTGCCGATTTGGAGGATTATAGTCCAAAATAGTGAGAGATTTTGTAAACGCTTGAATTTTTTTGAGTAATTACGTTTATTTGGGGAGTAATATTCCACAAAAATGAAGGATTTTAAAAAACTTTAGAATTTAGTATTTTGAGAATTTATGATGATATTATGGATAACATTCCATAAAAGTTATGAGATTTTCTCAAACACTAGATTTTTTTTTTTTGAAATTATACTGGTTTAGTGGAAAAATTTGAGAGATTTTGTAAATTCTAGAATTTTGAAAAATTATTTTGATTGATGGATAATAATAAAAAAATTGACAGGTTTTGTAATTAGAATTTTCTAAATTGGGGAATTTTGTTGATTTGGTTGGTAATGATCCATAAAAATTGAGAGATATTGTAAAATGCATGAATTTTGTAATTTCGGATATAATAATAATTTAGTGGATTATAACCCACAAAAACATAGAAATTTTATAAAATGCTAGAATTTTATATCTTGAAAAAATATGCTCATTTGGTGGATAATATTCCACAAAGTGGTGGTGGCTCTTCGTGGAGATGAGTCGGATCTTTGGTGGAGCGACTTGTTGGCCCTGCATGCAGCTTGTCACGCCAGGGCTTCTTCGATCTCGGCCGATGTTGGGATTTCCACCAAGCCGGGGATTCCACCGGAGTCGGGATCTCCGTCGGAGTCTAGATGAGTCGTTCCACTTACCCTCGCCTTGCTTATGGATCACGTGGGGTTTTGCCCCTCTTCCCTCTCTGTTGCCATGAGCAAGTTACTTTGGTCGGCCTTGCATTAGGTGCGACACGGTGGTCGTTGGTGACCAGCAAGGCTCTGGCCGGTTTAGCTTCTCCCTTCTCTGGTGGTGACTTGTGTCTCTTGCAAGTGGGTCCTTCGTCTTCATCTCACCCGAGGGGGTCCATATCGTGAGACATTCTGACGGGTCCTCTTCAACGGCGGCGTTCTCCTCTGTTGGATCTGATTATGTCGATTATTCACTGGCTCTGCCCTCCGCGAAAGTCGACTAGCTGTAGCGAGCTATGTGTGACTTGGCGAATCTTCGGCGGCGGGATCTAAAATATGCGGCAGCAGCGTTTTCGCGATTGGGTTAGGGTTTTTGGTTTGGGCCTAGTTTGGGTCGGATATTGGGTCATTATGTGGCCTCGTTAGGCCTGTTCTGGGCCTCTACTCTTGGGTCGTATGGGCCTTTAGTCTATATTTGGGGTTTATTTGTTTTGGGTCTAGGGTTGGGCTCATGTTTAGTTTATTTTTCAGCATTTTTGGTCTTTTTATTTTTTTTCCTTTGTATTTTGTCAAAAATCTTAAAATCTTGTATAAAATTTCACTTTTTACAACAAAAAAAATATATTCCACAAAGCGATGATAATTTGTATAGTGCTAGGAATTTGTATATTGGCAAGTTATGTTGATTGTTGGATAATAGTAAAAACTTATAGATTTTATTAAACTAGAATTTTATATTTTGGATATTATGATGATTTTATGGATAGTAGTCATAAAAACTGAGAGATTTTGTAAAGCGCCAAATTTTTATTTCGAAAACTTGTTTTTATTTGGTGTGTAATAATACAAAAAATTGAGAGATTTATTAAAATTTTAGAATTTAATATGTTTGGAAATTATGATGATTTGATGGATAATATTCCTCAAAAGTTGTTAGATATTTAAAAATGCTAGAATTTTATATTTTGAGTAGTTTATATAATTTGGTCGATAATAGTCCATAAAAACAACAAGATTTTTTAAAACGCTAGATTTAGTATTTCGAGAAACTATGCGGTTTTGGTGGATAATAGACCATAAAAATTGAGATGATTTGTAAAACAGTAGATTTTGTTTTTGGGAAATTATGTTTATCTAGTGTGTAATAGTCCACAAAATTAAAAGATTTTATCAAACATTATAATTTTGTATTTTCAGATATTAACATGATTTGGTGGATAATAGTCCATAAAACTAAAATATTTTGTAAGACATTTAGATTTTGGAAAATATGGTCATTTGGAGGATATTAGTCCACAAATGTTTAAAGAAATTTGTAAAACTCAAGAATTTGTACTTTGTGAAATTATGTTGATTCACTAGATAATAATCAACAAATTTTTGTAAATTCTATATTTTTTATTATTTTAAGATAGTATGATGATTTGGTGGATAGTAATCTAAAAAGACTTTAAGATTTTGTACAATATTAGAACTTTTGGATTTAGGAAATAATGCTGATTTGGTGGATAATTGTCCATAAAAATGAGAGATTTTGTAATATGGTAGAACTTTGTAATTTGGAAAATTATATCAGTTTGATGGATAATAGTTCATTACAATTCAACGGTTTTTTAAAGGTTGAAATTTGTACTTTTGAATATCATGATTTTTTAATATCTAATAATTCATAAATATTGAGAGACTTTGTAAAACACTAGACTTTAATATTTTAGAAAACTAGGTTATTCTCACGCTAGGCTCGGGCGGGTTACCTTACAAAAAATTAATATTAATTTGTGTAAATAGTATTATTAAATTTATGTACTATATGATTCAACTAAATATTTATTATTAATATTTTTTTTAAGTTTTAAATATGATCATGAAATGAGGAATTATCATTTATTTCTTAAAAATATTCTATATTTATATTAACATAATATATTTATCAAAACATATAATTTAGTTTGATAGAGATAAAATAATTGCTTTTTATCATCTTATATATAACCAATTAAATTAATTTACAATTACTGATCTATAATTTCTACAAAAAGAAATGATCACTCTGACCAATTTCTAATGAAATTTTTATAAGAATATTTATAATTATAGTTTTGAAAAAATTATAAATTATATAATGATTTTTAGGAATTCAAAATTTCTTACACACCAAAAACTTAGAAAATTACTGGAATGAATGATCAAATTCTTCGAACCAAACTTGAATTGAACTTGGTAAAAAACGTAATGAGTACAACAATTTATATACTGAATTTTTGAAACTAAATCGAATACGAATTCCATAAAACTCTTAATATTTTAACTAAAATTAATTTAAATCTCTGTTTTTATTTAAAGATATAACATATTATGTTTAAATAGAATAAAAATATATAGTACTAATTAAAAGTATTTTTTATTTTTACTCTACTTTTTTGTGATACCAAAATAAATATGAAACCAATTGAACTAATAAATATAAAATATAATCTCGATTGGACACAAATAAGAAAAATTCTAAACCAAATAATATGAATAGAACAAAACAAATAAGTCAATGTACACCCCCACACACCAATACTCAACAGATTATCATATATCATATAGACAAAATGACTTTTTACAAAGCTCATAGTTTTTAAATTACACAGATTAAATAAATTATTCTTTTAGTACTCTACTTAAAGAAATAAAATAACTTGTCACGTTGTTTTCTGTGTATTGTACCAGTGGCGGATCTAAGATTTTTTTATGAATGGGGGAAATTTTTTTTTAATTAAATATTAAAAAGAAATATAAATTA